>CAIGQV010019081.1:8966216-8995050 GCA_903798115.1 Danio jaintianensis | reverse complement strand
GTATGTCGTTAGTATGTTTCTAGTATGGATTTGTACATTGTTAGTATGGATTGGTATGTTGTTAGTATGTCCAATGTAAAGTCAATGGCAGTTTTTTTACAATGGAAGTCTATGGGACAGTTGCTAGGGTGCTGTAAGCAGTTGCTAGGGTGTGGCTAGTAAGTTGAAAGGTCATTAGTGTTTGGCAGATTGGTAGTCTGAGTTAAATGAGCCCAACCTTAAGTCTGTATGACAGTCTGGCGCAAAGTTATGATGAGGTCACAAAGTTTGGTTTAATGTTAAGTCAATGGGACTTTTCCAAATTTTCCTGGTCAGTTTTCAGAAAACTGTAAGTCGGATCAGATGGAAAAGATAGTGGGGGAAACCAGAGCACCCGGAGGAAACCCACACCAACATGGGAAGAACATACAAACTCCAGACAGAAATGCCAAATGGCCCAGCCGAGACTTGAACCAGCGACCTTCTTACTGTGAGGCGACAGTGCTAACCACTGAGCCACCATGCCACCCCTTGAAACAACTCAATTTAAAATTTTGAGGGACAACTTAATTGTTTTATGTTCAATCCACTTAAATTTATAACAACTAATAAGTGAACTTAATTCCTTCATGTTGTCCCAACTCAAATCGATTGTGTGGATCCCAGCATTTTTTACAGTGCATGAAAATGTCTAGCTATTTATTTTCAAATATTTTCAAAAACCCTAAGAGACATTTCCAGCCCACAGGGAACGTAGAGTGAATTGTCCATGCATGTCCCTGGAAAAAGTTGGTGCTCGTTTTGGAAACACTTACACACACACCCAAACTCTGGATCCACAAACACACATTCATAACTTATTTCCGTATATTGAAAAGAGTGAGCCGTGTTTTCCAGCAGTGGCTGGCGGTGGAAAGTTAAATGTGTGAAAGATTACGGTGTGTTAAAGGGCTGAATACACCAGTGATGCATCAAGCACAACATATTCCTATGGTTTTTGTTGAATCCTGACAAGGATTTGAGGTAATGTGCATTTGGCTCGCAGCATATACGAAACACTCCCTACTCAACTGTTATATTATCTTATTTTCAATTGGAATATGCAGGTAAATGTATTGCAGGGGGGTTTGTTTTTCGTGTGCCAACTTTAGAGTCTTCATTAGTAGCTGAAACAAACTGGCTATGTTGGATTTAAAGTTCAACTATTGCACAGATGGCTTGGCAAGAGTTGGATTTTGACTATGTAATAAGACTCACATGTTGCGCAGGAGGTGGAAAATGCCTTGTGGCACCACAATTGCAACACAATTCGTCTTTTTGGGAGAAGCTTCAGTTTCAGAAATATTACAGAAATATTCAGTGTGTGCCATTAATGGGGGGGAAAAGGCCACACTGTAAAAAAAAATGCTGGGTTCCACAATCGATTTGTGTTGGGAGAACATGAAGGAATTAGGTTAGCTTATTAGTTTTTACAAATTTAAGTGGATTGAATGTAAAATAATTAAGTTGTTCCCCCAAAAAACTCAAGCATTGTGTTGTTTCAGCTCATTTTAAGTAGTTTGAACAAGCAGCAAACATCATTTTTTGGAGTGCAAGACAAAAAGTCATGACAACAAATGTTTTTGTTACTTTAACTTCTCAATAAGTTAATCAAACTAGATTTTTTCAATTATACAAACTTTAACTTCATATTTTAAGTCTGATGCAAGTTGAAATTACTACACAAGCTGATTTGATTCAACTAAAAAAATGAAGGCAGCAATAATTCTTTTACAGTACAGAGGCATTATTCAGTCCTTTTTTGGTTAACTGATGCATGCATTCGACGTTGTTCTTAAGATATTGTTATTTAATTCTAAAGAGATTTTATTGGTTTAATCGATGCATCCAATCGATACATTTTCATTTAATTAAAGAGATTTTAAACCTGAAAACCTGAATTCTTACCTTGAGAACGTCGAAGAACTTCAAGAGACGATAAACTTGAACCACTTTCTCCAGCCGGGACGTTTCTACATTCGAGGATGTACCTTAGAAGGAACACTTTTTGTCCAAAGTATAGCACCAAGAAAAAAGTTTCAAGTTCTAATGCAAGATCTTGCTCTGATCTTCTATTTCTTGCAGCAAAATCAGCTCTGAGGCATGCACACAAGTACTGCCTCCTTTCCCTGCCTACGTTTCTCTGTCTGCACCTCTTCAAATACTGCCTGACGCAGGAGCAGGGGAGAGCCCGGGACGGCTGCTTGCTTTTAGGCGAGTGATGACAATGGGTTTAAACCAGGGTGGGGACAAGGGAGTAAAGGGGGGCGCATCAAAGCAAAAGGTGGAGTCAAGCGTTTTATAGAAAGAGTCATTGATTTCCATAAAGTGCTGCCTGCAAAAGTGAGGGTGTGGCACTGCTTGTCTTTCAGCAGAGACTGTAGCAGTGGGGAAACGTATTGTGTTATGGTTTATTTGGCTTTTGTTTGAACTGTTTGCAGAACAGATGCGCATGTGACTACTGATGCTGGCATGACAGAACACATTGGAGAGGCTTGGCAGATCAACTCTTGTGGCTTTCTGACTCATAGCTGATTAACCAGTGCCATCTGCTGGCGGGGAAGATCATTACATATACAGCTGAAGTCAACGTTATTAGCCATCCTGTACACTTTCAAAACTGGTTGTTACATACAAGTATTTCCCACGTGTGCTTAACACATTTTTAGACAGAAGTGTTTATAACTGATTTCTTATTCACTCATAAAATTACTTTTGCTGTTTGTTCAAACTACTTATTTAAAATGAGCTGAAGAAACACTATTCTTAAGGGTCACTATTCTACTTGTCTCCAGGTGTAACCCATCCTTGTGATGTCTGCCTCGAGGTCACGTCGCCAGGTGTTCTTGGAGGGCCTCTCTTCGTCTTCCCTTGGGGATTCCATCTGAGAGCCTGATCTGATCTGGTGATGCTAGTTGGTGGTTTGCCCTATCCAACCCCATCTTTTCTTCCAGATTTCTGCTTCTATTGGAGGTTGACAGGTCCTTCCCCATAGGTCGGTGTTACTGATCGTGTCTCAGAATCTTTCTGAGACAGGTGCTGATGAATGTCTGGATTCTTCGGGTGGTGGTTTTGGTTATCTTCCAGGTTTCGACCCCATACAACAATACTGACTTCACAATGGAGTTGAACAGACGGGTCTTGGTGGTCAAAGTAAGTTCTTTAGTCTTTGCCATGATGATAGTACATAAAATTTTTTGCATCATTTTGCAAGATAGTTCACTCAAAAAATGACTTTTGCTGTTTGTTCAAACTACTTGAGCTGAAACACCATTCTTTAGTTTTTTTGGGGACAACTTAATTGTTTCATGTTCAATCCACTTAAATTTGTAAAAACGAATAATTTAACTTAATTTGTGTTGTGACAACATGAAAGAATCATGTGGAACCCAGCATTTTTTACTTACTTATGCCCTCCACCCCTTCCGGAGTATGGGCCGCCAAAGGTCAATCTCCAGAGGTATCTGTCCTGGGCCATTCTTTCTACTTGTCTCCAGGTGTAACCCATCCTTTTGATGTCTGCCTCAAGTTCACGTCGCCAGGTGTTTCTTGGATGGCCTCTCTTCCGCTTCCCTTGGGGGTTCCATCTGAGAGCCTGTCTGGTGATGCTAGTTGGTGGTTTGCGTAGGGTGTGCCCTATCCAACCCCATCTCCTCTTCCAGATTTCTGTTTCTATTGGGGGTTGACAGGTCCTTCCCCATAGGTCGGTGTTACTGATCGTGTTGGGCCAGCGAATGTGGAGAATCTTTATGAGACAGGTGCTGATGAATGTCTGGATTCTTCGGGTGGTGGTTTTGGTTATCTTCCAGGTTTTGACCCCGTACAACAATACTGACTTCACAATGGAGTTGAACAGACGGGTCTTGGTGGTCAAAGTAAGTTCTTTAGTCTTTGCCATGATGATAGTACTTACAATTGGTTTCATTATTTTGCAAGATAGTTCACTTAAAAATGATGTTTGCTGTTTGTTCAAACTAGTAATTTAAAAACATAATCTGAAAAAACTATTCTTGAGGGTTTTTGCAACAACGTTTTATGTTCAATCTACTTAAATTTGTAAAAACTAAGTTAAGTTAATGCCTTCATGTTGTGCCAACTCAAATCGATTGTGCAAGTTAGGTTAATTAGGCAAGTCATTGGACAACAGTGGTTTATTTTGTACAATTTCTTAAGGGGGCTAATAATATTGACCTTAATTGTATAGTTTTTTTATGCAAAAACTGCTTTTATTCCAGTCATACTAAAACAAATTAGTCAAGCTAAAACAAACAAAAAAAGACTTTCTCTAGAAGATTTTTTTTTTATAGGGAATACTGTGAAAATTTCTAAGATTTCAAAGGAGGGATAATAAATTTGACGTCGACTATACACAGTCAATACAGTTAAAAACAATCAAGTCCAACCGTAATCAAAAACAAGTGGGATTGTTTCATAAAAGAAGCAAGGTTTAATTTACAGTTTTACTAAATGTACAGTTTTTTAAAAAGTGTCATTATACACAATAAATACAATACAAAATTAATCTGTAGTACTATACTTCAAATTCTTACAGTTCTATTTTCTTTTTTCTCTTTACATTATTATTGTTCTTTTTGTCCATGTCATTGCTTTTCGCTGTGTTTGCTTCTGAATGGTTCCAGGTCTTTCAGTGATTCTATCTTAAATGTGAACAAGTGTCTGCACATACATATGCAAAAAAAACTAAAACAAATGAGGGATATCACACTCTCCACTTCAGAGATGAAAAATGGCTGTTGCAATGTTCTCACGAAGAAAAAAAAAAAAATCATATCACATTTCATTTATTAGAAGGGCGACCCAAATTACTGTGCTATGATTGTATGTTTGATTTGTAAATGTGCTCTTGCTACTGGAATGCTTTAAAGGTCAACGGATTTCCTAGAGTTTGGGTGATTTGTCTATTTGTGAATGCATCATTGTTAATTCCTGTAGTCAGACAACCAAAACAACAAATCATGCTTTCGGGGCGCTATACTATAATGCAATGATCCATAATGATCAATAAATCATAATATGGGGGACCATTCTAACAAAGGGATCCATTGGTCTAACCAAAATAACTGTTTGATATGACAATTTCATGATATCACTTAAAGTTCCTGCAATCTGCATCCGTCACTGTAATTATTACAAACATTACTAATTAAATGAATGGTCATGTGTTTTCTCACAATTCGAGAAATAAAAATCTTTAAACTGGGATATGGACGTTGGAACCGCCCCAGCTTTGCACCCAGGAGGAAAAAACAAAGAGTGACAAAAATCTGAAAATCATATCAAAGTGCACTTTTTATATTTAGAAAGTACACTTAAAGGGCCATTTGTAAACCAAAAGAACACGTTTGATCAGCACAAACCACAGACAAAGCAAACACAGCTGAACATGGGAAAATGTCTCCATTTTCTTCCCCCTATGCATTGACATCCTGCTTTTTCAGTCTTTCAGTCAACGTGGGCTAAAGGGGCTGTTATCTACTGTGCGTCTGTGAAACCAGATTTCCATTCTGCCCTCGTCCTCCGACCTGTGAATGCTGGGACATGGGGGCGGACGAGGGCGGCGTGGAGAGGGGAGGCATGGACTGTCTGTAGGAAGGATGGGTTTGGTGCTGGTTAGGCAGGTTTGCCCCATGAACCCTCCCTAAATCCCCTCTCCCTGAGCCTCCGTGTCCAGGAGGGCCCTGTTGGAGGTTTAGTATACTGTCTATGGCACACTGCAGGTGCTCATTTAGCGAGTCGTCAGGCGGCGGGCTGCCGCTGGAGAAGCTTGCATTGTCCATGTCTGGAGAGTCTGACTTGCAGCGTTTGGCAGGAAGTGACGAGTCTCTTGTGCAGGAAGACTCTCCAGGAGAGGGCGGCCCTGGGGCATGCTGATCCATCCTGAAGGCACCCCGTCCCCCGTCCCGGTTTTTGCTCCCTATGCCCTTCAACCGCCCCAAAGCACCACCACCTTCCTCCATCTCGTCTTCATCATCTTTGTCAAACTCCCGATGGTGTTGGTACGCATTTTTTATACCCCGATAAAGGACGTCTTCTACCGCTGCCAGGCTTTGTGACTCGGCATGGGGGTGAGATCGCCCGTGTCCACCTTGCCGCTCTAGTTTCACACTGGCTATCACAGTTCGTTCGGGTTGAGGGGACGAGCCTTGCGGTTGGGGGGAAGAGGTAGCAGGAGGTCCTGCAGGCAGAATGGGTAACGTATCTCCACCACCTCCTGGTACTCCAGGCCTGTGACGGGGACTGATGTTCTCACGGTACGTCTTTCGGAGCGGGAGCCTGCACGTTGTTAGTGGTGGCGTTGCTGTGGACGCTGGGTTACGTTTGACCCCACCTACCTCATGGTGCTCCAGGGTGCCATTCATCTGCGCAGTCGACGTAGAAGGAGACGATGAAGACCAGGTGGAGAATGAAGACGGAGCCCCGCTCGAGGAAGTTGCGCTACTGGAGGCGGAGCCTGTGTGTGTGGTTACTGTAGTGACAGTGGAAGAAGGGGTGGAGTGAGAGGCTGGGGGTTGAGTTCTAATGACGGTGGAGGGAAGGGTTACGGGTGGCTTTACTTTCTGCGGCTGCTCGGGGATGGGCGTCTGTGGCGTAAGTTGGGATTGGGAATGGACCGGATCTAATGCAGTGTTGTGAACCACCTTACTAAACCCCGCCTCCTGTTTGATCTTCAGCTTTAAACCTATTCGCCGACGTGCCTCGTAGGTCTTGATGGGTGGTTTGCTGGTCCGCTGAGGAAGTGCAACGTCATCGTCGTCATCAGCAGGGCGGGAGGACGGAGTGCGGCTGAAGGAGGCGCTTGGTGCCACTGGCTCTGCAGCCGGTCGCACCACCGGAGCAGGCGTAGGGGTGGAGCTGGTGGACCAGGAGACTGAAGCTCCCCCTCCACCTTGCTTGATCACCAGTTTTGTGGGAGGGAACAGTGCAGGGGCAGGAGCAGGAGCCGGGGCAGCAGCTGGAGTAGGCGTAGGGGCTGGAGCAGGGGCAACAGTTGTGGCAGGAGCAGGCGCAGCTGCTGTAGGCGGAGCTGCAACCACTGTTGATGCAGTTCTTACAGAACTTAGCTCCACCTTTTCAAGCTTCACTGCACTGCTGTCCACCAAACACGAATTGGCCACAAATTCTTCTGCAAACAGTCAGAGATTAAAGTGATTAAATAACGCAGCATCCCAAAATTATAGCTATACTACCAATACAATGAACAAACAAACACACTGCTGATGCTAGGGCTGCACAATATTGGAAAACTCAGACATTGCGATATATGGTCTTTTTGCTATTTATATAGAATATATGAATACAATTTCACCGGATGGCTTGAATAGCTCTATTTGGAAAATGTATACATGTAGATTGATTGGAATTATTCTCTTGGGGAGTGCATCTGCATAAAATATAAATGACAAGCATAAATAATTACAATAGAGCAAAGTCACGAATGAAATAAACAGCACTTTTTGTTTTTCTGGGGAGTCTAACAATATTCAGGTGCAGAAATTGAATAATCAAATGTAAAATAACACTTCATAGACATCAGTTTAAAATAACTAAATAGTGTGTCTATTAAAGTTACAAATGGTTCTTGTGGCTGAATACTTTACACTCTCTTGAAATGCTCACACAGTCACAGGCCTTAAAAACACACACAAATAATAAACTTTCACTGTATTATGGTCAAACTGCAGTGACTCCACAAATCTCATGTGTTCTGAACCGTGGCTCCTGGTCAGCTACAATCCAGACTCAACATTGACCATCCTGCAGTGTGACTACTGCAGATGCACACATTGCGATACCGATGCTAAATCAATATATTGCGCAGCCCTAGCTCATGCCAAATAATAACTTGCATTAAACCATGGGAATTACCTGGTTTCTCCTTGGCCAGAACCCTGTCCTGACTCAGAGCAACCTTTTCCTCTTGAATGAACATCCGGTCAATCATAACCATCTCTGCTGAGGGACCCAGCCTCTGCTCAAGGTAGCAAATACACAAGATGTAAAATGAATCCAAGGCTCAGAACCTCCACATATTAAGGTCAAGTGGTGCGAGTGAGATTTAAATGGTACCTTTGATTCCTCGAAAAGCAAGTGGCGATATTTATCCAGCATTGCTTGTGTGCGCTTCAAGAGCTGGCTTGAGACGTTCTCAAATTCATCATCAACTGAACAGAAAAGCATAAAGCAGGACTTACACACCAGTCCAGAAGAGGTTGCCGCACAACTACATTACAGGCCTGCAGATGTTCAAACAGAGGTATGAGCATTTACCTTTACGATAGTCTTCCGGAGATGAAGCCATGCCTTGGTACAGATGGTATGGCAGCAGCCGATGAAGTGTGTCCTCAAAAGAGCGGAAAGGGGAGCTGTAGTCGGGATGGAGAACTGAGCCTTGCTGTTTTCGCAGTTGTTCCAGCATCCTACAAACAGATACATGAGCTCATGAGAACTGCTGATCTTGAAATAGCACAAATCTTGCAGCTCATTATTAAATGGTTCCAAACCATGGAAGTATCATTCATTAATGATACTTTCACAATTTTCTGTCTATATTTGAATGTTTTTACCTAGCTTCTTTGCTTGGTTCAATACTAAAGGGCCTTTTTAATGTTGATGTCTGTGAAAAGAAACATCAAATATCAGAAGATTAACACAAGCAATTAAAATTATATTGATGATTTGTTTATGTAAAGTAATTTTGAAACATACCTGTGTTTGGGGAGCAGGTGGTGGAGGTGCAGGCATTTGAGAGAGTCCAGCACCTAAAACCTGAATCTGCAAACCTGCTTTACCCAGAGTTAGCCCACTAACCGAACTTATGACGCCTGGCTTTGCCTGCAAACCAACATCAGAGTGTTTAAAATGATCAGAGTCTCCACTGAGTAAAGATATGCAAAGGTAAGCAGTCCAGCTGCAGATTAGAGTAACAATACTAACAGCCAGGGTTAAGCAATATGACAAAACTCTCATATCACGATAGAAGTCATCTCATATATATCACCATATAGTACCATTTCCATAAATTCAATCAATTAATAGTTTATATATATTGACCACATGTTAAGGACTATTTCTTTTTTACATTTTAATGTATATACCCAAAAATGTAATCATCCATACGTGATCATATTTCTCACTTTATTTAGAACTTCAGGGCAAACGTTTGATTCAAAATGTAGAAGAGAGATAGAGAGTGGTCTCCAATTTATACAAAAATCAAATCGATTCAAAGTTGATGTACAACTAAATAAAATAAATTAGAATGAGAGAGGGTTGTCTGTAGGGTTGGGCGATGTCGACCAAATTGGCATCGTACGATGTCTAATGTGAAACATCGCGATGGACGATGGCATCGTTGTCATAGGCGGCTTATGAATTAATAATTAATATAGAACGAATTAATTATTTGTAGCCTACCGTTTCAACTACCTGACCCGCATGGTCTTTGTTTTACCCATAACCAAATCATAAATAAAGAGAAGTTACACACAAATTACCACCTGTCGATCACTTTTTCCGTGGGACTCTGGCATGAATAGGCAGAGTGATCTGTGTCGTTGTAATGGCGTCAACAAACTTGGTTGGTAAAAAAAGTGCACAACCAACAGTATCTGAGGTTTTTGCTAAAATTACTAAGTACAAGCGTGAAAGCGAAAGATTAAAGCAGTGTACTGACGCTGTGACACGTTACCTGATAGATTCAAAAGCGAAGAGTCGTTCAATAGAAGATTAATTAAATATCACGTTTAACAACTATAGCGAGACGTGATCCAGCCGTACATCCTTGATAAACTGTCCGACGTGCACTGCTCTCTGGGGTTTTGTGCTCAGCGGGCCCGCTGACTGCTGGAGCTCAGACGCACGTGTACGCTGCAGCGCATGACTGTGTGTGTGTGTGGTCACGTGATGTGCGCTTTCAGCGGTATAGTGTGGAAGGAGGGCTTTTCAGAAATGCTAGATGAAACGCCAGTGTGGACGTGGATCGTTTTCATTCTAAAATGCCATTTTAAAACCAAGACGTATTAGTGTAAACGGGGCCGTGTGTATTTTTCACGAGCGGGTTGCTGCGATGTTGGCGAGGCAGAGTATCGCGATGCCGGCTCAGCATCGTGATGTCTATCCGCCATCGCCGATGGATGATGGCATCGTCTATCGACACAACCCTAATTTATTTAAAACTCGTAGTGAGAGGTCAAAGGAGGGAAAGGGAAGAAAAAAACAAGCAATGGCTATAAGTGGATAACCACAATGTAAAAACACAATTAAATAATGAGAAAGTCTGGATTTGCTAAAACAGATTTTCTGCCTAGGGGAAAAATTAGAAGTTGTAAAAGTGATATAAGAGTGCTTAAACTTTTAAAGTTTAAGACTTATTCATGCCTAAAGTGATTAGAAATACTGGAATAATGGTAATTCAAAGTTATTTGTGGAAAATGTGAATTCCAATTAAATGCAATATTGTGATTTACACAAAACAAAAATATAGATTTTAGAAGTACAAATAAATATTAATCAAATATAAAACACTTTTCAAAAACTAATGATTATAGGCAAAACATAAAAATATAAATAATACCGCTAAATAAAATGCAAAATGTTAGCATTGTACTTTCAAAATTGCAACTTTCTATTATTTATGTTTCCATCGGCATCCCCGTAATGGTGTGGAATATTGCGCTCATATAAATTATGAAAGTATTACCCTGAGCAATGTAATTTGTAACATAAACAATAGAGCATAATATGAAATGAGAGACTTTCTATTTTGTCCATACAATGCATATTGTCATACTAACAGCTACATTTAACTGACCTGAACAGCCTGTGCTAGGTTTGGAGTTGTGATTCCCGGGTTCACTGTAGCCCCAGCAGACACCGCAGAAAACACTTGTGTGTCATTTGCACCTGAGTTGAATATAACATTATCAGCATAGGAATATTTTCAAGAGTAAAGGATGTAAATATGTAAAGGATACAAATATAACATTATCAGCATAGGAGTATTTTCAAGTAAACATGTAAAGGATAAAACAAATCCAATGGCCACCTGTAGTCGAAGGCTTGACAAGCACAGACTTCTGCGCCAGAAGAGACTGGACCGGCGCTTGGATTGCTCCAGCGGCCGTTGAAGTCGCAGCTTGGACTGAAGGCTGATCTGGCATTTTGTTGAATTGGTTTGTAGCCTGTTGCTGAGAGGCCTGGGCTTGTGCCTGAGCTTGCTGCTTAGCCTGCAAAAGTATGTTTTGCTGGACCTGTGGAAATCACACACATAGACAATCATCTTAATTAAGGATGTTCATAAGAGCATATCCCAGCTGGAATTTCTTCATGGTCCCCAAGAGGCAATTTGGTTCACAGCAATAGCCGACACAGAACCCATAAAAGTTAACAATACACATTCAAATGAATCGTAATCAAATAAAACGGTAATTATAAAAGTAAACATAACAATTACCAATCAAAACATGTTCAAACAGCAGGAGTATCCAATGTACAAGATGGTTATTTCCCCCCTCGTTTTATTTCACAGGAATAAACAATGCTAATTTTGGCTCTTGAATGTTCCTTATTAACATAGTAGTATTTTAATTTCCACGCATGTTCATTTCGACAGCAAATTTTGATTTAGATTTATTCTTATGACTAAAATGACATTTAGTTTTAGTCTTCTGAATTCATTGTAGTTTTAGTCTAATAAATTTAATAGTTGACTAAATCTACTCTGGGTGACACGGTGGCTCATTGGTTAGCACTCACAGCAAGAAGGTTGCTGGTTCGAGTTCCGGCTGGGTCAGTTGGCATTTCTGTGTGGAGTTTGCATGTTCTCCCCGTGTTTGCGTGGGTTTCCTCCGGGTGCTCCGGTTTCCCCCACAGTCCAAAGACATGCGCTATAGGTGAATTGAATAAACTAAATAGACTGTAGTGTATGTGTGTGAATGAGTGTGTATGGGTTTTTCCAAGTACTGGGTTGTAGCTGGAAGGGCATCCGCTGTGTAAAACATATGCTGGATAAATTGGAGGTTCATTCCGCTGTGGCGTCCTCTGATGAATGAAGAGACTAAGCCGAAGGAAAATGAATGAATAAATCTACTTTGAATACTACTAAAATCTAGCCAGTTTAGTTAAATCCTAATCAATTAATTATGCATATCTGTAAAATTTCTACGCTCATTATATATACTCCTGAACAAGAATGATATTCAGGTTTGAACAATACAGGCCCAGATTTAAGAGTTGTGGTGTAACATTAGGCCTACATAGGACACCTCATAATAGGCATTCTTTAAAATAAACCAGCTATATATATTGTTCCTTATTCTTTCAAGTAGATGTATATATATTTGTATAATTTTAACCTACTTCTACATTACTGAAGAAGCCACTAAAGTTCATTATGCTGCTGTAAGCTTAAAAACAAATGCACAGATAATAGGCTTTACTGATACTATTTGTACGACCAAATGTTAAAATAGTGTAATGGGGGGGGGGGGGGGTCTTCTCCACATTTTAAGCCGCGGTCATATTGCACTTTTCGCCCCATAGACTTCCATTCATACCAAGCGAATGCAGCAGACCAGAAAGTTTTGCATGTCATTGCATTCGAAAGTTCAAGCTTGGTGAACTTTGCCCTGCGAAATCGCATCACGTGACTGTGTGAGACCAATCGAAGATCAAAACATGACCTCTCTGTACAGAAATTTTAAATAAGGAGCAATCACTCGTTTTTTTTTTACATCTAATCATCTTGTTTTATCCCGCCCCTTTTCGCAGCGCCTAACAACAGTATTTCGCAATCTCTAGTGTGTCTGTGGCTTTAGGACATTTAAACGGAGAAATTCTGAAGAAACACAGAAGATTCGGACTGGATCCTTCAACAAACTGTCCCTCCATAAACATTTTTGTTTCATCATTATTCAGTTATTGTCATTTAAATCTGAGTTTTATTTAGTTTTTGTCAGTGAACAAAAAAATATTGTTGACAAATTATTTATAAAATAACACCGTTTCCACGCAATCCTGCATCACAAACACTTAGAGCAGGGGTGCCCAAACTCGGTCCTGGAGGGCCGGTGTCCTGCAAAGTTTAGTTCCAACCCCAATCAGACACACCTGAGCTAGCTAATCAAGCTCTTACTAGGCTTTCTGGAAACATCTGTGCAGGTGTGTTGTGACAAGTTGGAGCTAAAATCTGCAGGACACCGACCCTCCAGGACTGAGTTTGTGCACCCCTGACTTGCAGCAAGGTATTTAGGATGAGTTGCTGAAAACTCTGGAGAGAAACAGGAGATTCTGACTGGATCCTTTAACAAACGGTCCCTCCATAAACACTTTTGTTTACTCTTTATTCATGGACAAAAATGTCAGTACATTTCTGTCATCTAAAACTTATTTTAATTTAGTTTTTGTCAGTAAAAAAAAATTATTCATCAACAAAACTAACACTGTTACTAACACCATGCAAATCTGCATCACAAACACTTAGAGCAAGGTATTTAGGATGAGTTGATGACAATTCTGAAGAGAAACTGGAGATTCTGACTGGATCTTTTAACAATGGAGGGACCGATTGTTAAAAGATCCAGTCAGAATCTCCTGTTTCTCTCCAGAATTTTCATCAACTCATGTCAGTACATTTTTGTCATCTAAAACTTAATTTTATTTAGTTTTCATTTTTATTTAGGTGTCCCTCAATAAAATAATAAAAAATTGTTGACAAAAATTATTCATCAACAAAATAAACACAGAAATATGAGATTCTGACTGGATCTTTAACAAATGGTCCCTCCATAAACATTTTCATTTACTCTTCATTCATGGACAAAAATGTCAGTACATTTTGTCATAGTTTTTATCATTTAAAACACTGTTTCCACGCAAAGCCACATCACAAACACTATTTTCATATTATGGTTTTCATTTAGTTCATTTTCGTAAAAAGAAAATAAAAATTGGGTCACACTTTATTTTGATGGTCCGTTTGTTAAATTTAAGTTACATTGCTTCTACATGCCAACTAATTCTCATTAGATTATAAGTAGACTGTTATGTTGGGGTTAGGGTTAGTGTAGGTTGACATGTACTTGCAAAGTTTCTTATAGTCAGTTAAATGTCTGTTGAAGGAGCAGTATCAACAGATATTAAGCAGACAGTCTACTAATACTCAAATGGACCATCAAAATAAAGTGTTACCAAAAATCGATGCTGAAAATTATTCATCAACAAATCTAACACCGTTTCCACGCAAACTCACATCACAAACACTTAAAGCAAGGTATTTAGGATGAGCTGATGATGCAATACCTGGTGAAGTTTCTCCAAGAGCTGCTTTTGTTGAGGAGAGGGCTGTGTGATGGATAACATGGTCTGCAGCTGCGCACTGATCAGCTGTAGGTGATGCTGCTGTTCTGCGGTCAGCCCTGGCACCACCGTCACCTGCTGTTTCACCGCTGCAGCTGGAGACGAGCTGGAGACGGGAGGCTGGAACTGGAACTGTGCGGGAAGTGGCTGCGGAGGCTTCGGGGAGCACGAGGAAGGAGGTACGTCCGGCTGCAGAGCGGCAGGCTGAGGAAGAACTTGAGGCTGGAGCTGTACTTGTAATTGCTGAGGCTGCTGTTGCTGAGGTGGAGGAGCCGGCTGTGGAGAACCTCCCATCTGATTGTGGATGATGAAGAGAGGCGGTAGAGAGGAAGGGGTGCATGAGCGTGAAGGAGTCTGTGCCTGTGAAGCAGGCTGGGGCTGCGAGGGAGGCCGAGACTGCTGATGGGGAGACTGGATCTGCTGCCCGAGGGTGAGGGGGGAAACTTGGGCAGGTTGAGGGCTGTCGGACAGTGTGGGCGCTGGCGTAGGGGTGACCACTGGCTGAGATGGGGAGGCGCTTTGGATCTTTATAGTCTGTGAATGTGCTGACGATGGAACCTATATGGTAAAAAGAGGATGTGGGGGACGAGAGAAATTGTCAGTGGTTGCTTGATTAATCGTGCTCATTTTTTTATTCATTTTGGGTAGATGTATTTTTTAGGGATGCACTGAAATTTCCAGCAATAGAAACTGACTTGTTCAAAATACAAGTAATCAAATGATTAATATAGTAATGTGAAAATTTAAAAAAAAAAAGAAAAAAAAAAAGGAGTATATATATTCCAACCACTGGGTAAATTAGCGCAGTGGTCCACTCACTCCTCAATACAATTTACATCAGTGATTCTCAACTCAGACCCACTTCTGCACGTTGTATGTCTTTCTCATCTAACACACATTTCAGTTCACTGAACAAAAGTCTTTGGAAGGTAAGGCTGTAGCCTGTAAGCAAAAAAGTGTAAGCTCTGTTGTTTTAATGGATTTCAACTGAGGAGAGTTCACTTAAGTATGAACAGCATATTAGCTACTCTTCAAGATGTTTGGCCGTAAACCTAGTCAATGGCAAATTTTAGAGAGAGGTGGGGCACAGCATACACTACTCCTCATTCCTTCCTATGGTTTTTGCTAACGATCACACAACTCTAGCATAAAGTCAATGGAAAATATAACTTGATTGGTTATGAAAGATACACTTGAACCAATTCAGCCAATCCTCCAATGGTGGAGCCATGGACTCTTCCATCTTCCTCTGTGCTATAGAGCTGATGATCTGGACCAGGGACCTGTACCAAGTTGGATTATCTAGCTAGCTAGTAAAGTTTTAGTTTAGTTTGCACCAATCTTGGGTTTTAGGTACCATGAAGGTAGCTCAGCTCAGATGCTCCATAATACCATGGCAATAAAGAGTGATTAAATTCAAACAGCTTCATTTTACCTAAAAACTAAGATTGGTGCAACTTAAAGTGAAACTTAACTGGCTAGCCAGCTAATACAGCTTTATGGCACAAGCCCTAGTTGTGTTAAACAAGAAAGACTGGTGGGTCCCCAACACTTAAGTTAAGGATCACAATTTTCACAGATTTTTGAACTGTTTTACAATTCAGATTCACTGTCATTTTTCGATTTGTGCACGATACTAAAATTATAAAAAAAACTTTCTGTAAAGTGCAATAACAAAACACCACACAACAACAATAAACAAATACAAGTAGGATAATACACAAGCAAGAACAAATAGAAAAGGAAAAATCTTATTTCAAAACATCAAAAAGGAAGTGTTCATAAAGACTTCAAAAGCTGAAGTACAAAATGTACAAATTATATAAACATCTAAAAGATAGATGCTCTCTAAATACAATACTTAAGCTTAATACAGGAAGGGTAAACAACTCACTTAAGGACAACATTTTTGCAGAGAACAAAAAATATTTGGTTCACAAACAGACAAGAAATATCCTAAAGAATAGTCTACAAACCGAAACAGATTTGCTGGTAGGATCAGAAGGTAATTCAGGGCAGCGAGAAAGTGATCAAGATCAAATCTTTGAAAGTGATCTTGAAGGGAATTAATTTAATTTCTCTTGGGGGTGGTGGTTGTGGGGGCTGATTGGGGTTAAAAACAACAGTTATTGAACGTGAGGACAGCAGAAGTAATGAGTACTGAGAATGATAATATTAATGGATAGAGTGAGTGGCAATGATTAACTGCAGATAAACTGTTAGGAATCCATCATGACATGCCCATGAGAAGATGCATGAAGATGATGCAAACACACAACTGAAAAATAGAGTACTATTATTGCATGTGACACCATTTGAAGAGCAACAATGCCACTGTTATTTGCATCAACCCATTTCTTAATTAGTGTCAAAGGAGTTTAGCAAGCTTCCTGCTCAAAAATAATCATGCAAACAAACAGCAGGACATGTCTTATGAGGGGAAAGTATATCGTGCAATAGGTAATGAAACTAATGGACGAAATGAATCGCTCATTACATTATCAATGACAGAAACAGAAAATAGTCATCGTGACAGATGCAGAATGAAAAACCGGATTAAATACAGGCAAAAATAAGACGTGGAAACAAGTGAAAGAGCAGTAGCCTGAGCAATGACAGTAGAAAGACAAGAGGACAGAAAAAGAGGGAATTCTGCTGGGAGACAGTGGTCCGATACGCAGCAGTGGCAGCAACAAGTGGGTGGGGCTTAGCACAGAGCATGAGCTCATCTACCTTGTTAACCACTGTTGCCATGTGGGCGGGACCAAGGGAGGGACTGGGACTCTGCCTCTGCCGAGTCTCAGCTAACAAGTTGTCATGGCCTGAAGGGACGGGACCAGAACTGCTGCCGCTGACGATAACAGATGCAGGTACACCCACAGCGGCAGGTGGGTCTTTTCCTGTTTGATGCTGTTGCTCCTAACATAGGTAAATTTATCAGTTCAGGAATGGGAGAGGTAAAACAATCATCCAAACTGGTCCAGAGGTCAGCTTGGGGCTCAAACGTTATGTTAGCACACAGTTTGCAAACAGCAGATCAAGTTTAAAGAGAGCACACTGACCTGGTGCAGGAACATTTGAAGAGACTCCTGGCTCAGGATCATGCTGGAACCAGGTGACGTGAACAACACTTTTCCTGGGCTGTGCTGGGCCTGTGAACTCAGACCCACCATTGAGGATGCAGACGTGGCCATCGTTGGAGATGGAGATGAAGAGGAAGGAACCGAAGCTGCTACTGAAACTGGAGGCGTCGTCTGAACCGTGAGAATTGAGGGCTGAGGTTGCGTCTGTGCTGGTTGAGCAGCAGAGTCAGAAGAGCCGCCCAATACAGTGATACCCTCTCCTGGCTGGCACGGCGCCATGGCCGTCGATCCGCTGCTACCATTATTAGGGACGCCGCCAGACTGTTGCAATGTCTGTAAACTGACTGCTGGGCTAAGGCTCTCCACAGACAGGGAATTCTGTATAGGCATGCCCTGAATGACTGTTTGTACATGACCAGTTACCGGATGGGATTGTGTCTGAGTATGCGCCAAAGACACCGGCATTTGGAACAGTGCAGGCTGACCCATCTGACCAGGCTGGAGCTGGATGTGTCCAGAGAGAATATGGGCTGCACCAGGGTGGCCCTGTGAAGCCAACACCTGACCCAGGTTGATGTTCTGATTGGCTGTCAAGATCTGATTAGCGATTATCTGCCCTCCAGGCCCCTGACTGGTAATGATGTGTCCACCAGGATGCTGAGTCAGGATCTGGCCTCCTGCTTGAAGCCCTGGTAAGAGGAACTGGTGGTTTTGGCCCTGCAGGACAGTTTGCGAGGGAATCACAATGCTGCCCTGTTGGTTTAACAAGTGAACACTAAGGGGTTTGCCTGAAGTTTGGGGGCCCTGTTGTTTAAAGAGCGCTTGAGAAAACTGTGTTCCCTGCGACGCTGCCTGTGTGCTCAAAACTACGTTAGAGCCAGGCTTCCCGGTGAGGAACGTTACATTCTGACCAGCTGACACTGGGATTTGCTGTACCCCCAGAGCCTTATTAGCATCATTTGGCAAGGCATGTGGGGCAGGAAGCTGTTGTTGTTGCTTGAAGATTTTGGGTTGGATGGCACCCCCTTGAGGAGGTTTGGGCTGTATTGGCGTTGGCGTTCGCTGGATGATGACATTCTGCATGATTTGGCCTTGAGGCTGGGTTTGAGATCCAATTGCTGCACCCAAAGAGGCATTACTAAAACCCACTATACCACCAGCAGTGGCCATTGTAGTTGCACTGTTGTTGGTATTTGTGCTGCTTAAGCAGACAGCTGGCCCATTTAAGGCAGGGGACCCTAGAGTGGCCTTGCCCCCTTGAATTACAAGTCCACCTCCTGAACTCAAAACAGAGCTTCCAAGCCCAGCCTGCGTTCCAGCGCTTGCTGCCTCAGGCCCAGGTTGATGCAGTTGGTAGCCACCCATGGTTTTCGTCAAGATCTGCTGCCCAGATGGATTTATAGTCATTACAGTGGGTTGTCCCACCACTTGAATTTGTCCAATGCCCAACGGTCCAGACTGACTGCCGTTTGGTAGGGCCTGAAGGCTCGAAATAGGCTGAAGTGTTACATTTCCAAGTCCGACTTGCTGTACGAAGGGTTGGACACTGATAGCCTTGTTCATGACCTGTTGTTGAAGCTGCAGACCTGGATGTGCCAGGACGGAACCGAGCATGTCTGGAGTGGGATTTGAGGGTGCGGTAGGGGTGCCTTGGTTTGGAAAAATCTGAGTTGCACCTCCAATGCCCACCCCAGACAGGCCGGCATCAGGCAGGGGTTGAACCACCTGCGTAAGGCCAGTTAGCCCAAAGGAACTGAGGTCAAGCTCAGCATCTGCCTCTTGAAGGCTCTGCTCTGTGATGTTAGCCTCCGCCAAGCTCTGCTGCAAAATGTCACAGGGCTCATGATTTGTCCCAACACCATTACTTCCGTTGTCTCCTCCCGGCGATCCCCCCAATATGTCATCGTCCTCCAAGAAGTCCAAATCAACGCTGACTCTTGGAAGGCCCGGCTCATTTGTCGACATCTGAACCTGTGCCGGGACCTCAGGAACGTGGCCCTGGAAAACACAGACAAATTTTTTTTAAACTAGACCTAGTCACATATTCAGAATCATATAAAAATAACATGCTAAGGATGGATCTGGGATGGTGGCACTCCTTTGGGACTGACTGCTGTAGTTGCAGATCTGGTGCACAATGCATCTGATTTGGATGGTGGGGTTGAGGAGCACATGCTACGAAAAAAAGGATGGAGCCAGGAGGTCGGCGCAAATGGGGGATTTTACTCACCCCAGTGCTGGAGAAGAACGAGCTGGACGGGTCACCTGAGCCATCCAATAGGTCATCAGTGTCCAGCTACAGACAGATATACCCAGGATAGGACAGGTAGAAATCACCACAGCACACAGACAGGCGTGTGAAAGCAACAGGGAGTAGACGCACAAGGGGCAAATAGGCAGACAAAGAGGAAAAGGCAAGGGAAGAGCAAAGTGAGGACAGTGCACCAATCAACCAGAACAAAATGCAGGCATAACCAGGTTAAAAAGCCAAGCAAACAGGAAAGAAAACAGGAGTCAAAAGACAGGAAAATTAGATTAGTATGTCATATACGTGATTTAACCAAAGAGGGAAAAAAAATCAGGTTTGAAATTGAAATTAAGAGGAGCAATTATGTTCTAAAGAAAAGATCAATAAGCTTGACAACCGGTTTAGGGGCAGAAATGTAAAAATAACCCGGAAAGGATTAGAAGGATCAGGGAATTCTTGGTGGACGAGAGCGTTGTGTTTTTCTGTGATGTATATGGGTAACATTTTCAAAGTGTGCCCACCAGTGGGCCTTGTGAAAATCTGAATGTCTTTTTTTTTTTTTTTTGGAAGTACTCACTTGTGTTTCTGATCCATGAAGAAAATCGTTGAGTGCTTGTGGGTCACTGTACAACAAGAAAGTTGTTATTTAGCTTGGTCTACAATGCAACAAAACATGCAAACTACAAGTAATATACAAAGTTATTTGACATTTTTAAGGTAACAGATTGAACTTACCAAATTACATCTAGCAAGCACCTGCCATCTTCATCATCCATGTCAACTACAGTTAAAAAACATTAATATAAAAAGTACATGAGCATTAGCCCTGTCAACAGATGTTATTTTTATGATCAACCAAACATTACACAATCTCAAGTACCTTCTTAGTAGTGAAATGTGGGTTGATTTACTGAGAGTAAATTGATATTTAGACAAAATAAAATAATTTAGCACAAAAAACAAATTACCTGACAGTTACGAATGCTACCATTTTCAGAGTAAAGTAATACAATCAAGATTAATGAACAAAAAATAATGATAACATTATTAAACCAGACTATGCTAGCGGGTAAATCTTTCCCCAGTGATAATTGTGTATAACAAACAAAACATTTAATAAATAAAGCAAATAAACTCAGAAAAAAGCTTTTGATGACATACTTACAATTAATATTATCCCATCACTAATTGGTGTAGCCAATTATGTACCCATTTTGGTGTAGCCTATTCAAGTCAAGAATTTTGTTTTCGACAACATATTATTTGTTGATTGAACAAACTTATATTGAAATAGTGTACTCTAAGAGAAACTATGCAAAACGAGTGCACATTTCCACATCCATTGAAGGCATCAGCTGAACTTTCGTGCAGTCGTGTAGCGCCAGAGAAAGTGAGGGAAAAAGCGCGCGCATCAGCTCACGCTCTCTCAAACACAGAAAATACCACCGGGTGTCAAATATCTCGATTTGCAGACACACAACCGCCTATTTTGAAGAATTAACCAGACTTCGGAGAGTCGCTGCAGTGTTGAAGATCACAGTCTCCATCTAAACAAATCAAAACCACAAAATGAGGATGAGGTAGGCGGGGACGCCTCTAATGTTTGTTAGGGGGGAAAACAGTATCAGCGTAGAGCACACAGACAATCATTGACAAATATCCGCGAAAGCTTCTCCTGTCAGACATCTGATTTATGTCCTTTTTAAAGCATCACACGCCAGAAGAGCACCAGAGACATGAATGGACACTCTGGAGCTGCAGGACACGGCGCTTATTTTTCACACTTCGCAAAGCTGTAACAACCCGTTTCACTCCTTTTAATGCAGATGCTTTTATTTCCAACCATTATACAGTTTTACCCGCACAGAGAGCCTTTAACTCGCTTTTTGACGCTCGTTCTGCAGCTGATGTGGTTAGCTGTTGCTAGCTAGCTTCCTAGCTGTATATGTGCGTTTACAGACGCAATACGAACAAATCTGACAATAACTGACTGTAAACACGTAGTATTTTTGCCACACGAGCGCATTCGCTGGAGCCACTTGACATAAATGATGAATATTTGGCGTTTGGGCTCTAATAGACGCGATTGCGTAGCCTATCTTTATCCCTGCTAAATATGAGTTTATGTTGGAATACTCTTGGATCAGGGGGGTATGCTTGGGAATTCGCTGTAAAATCACCCTATTGAGCGACCTATGCAACTGGCCGGTTATATGTCGCGGGAAAAGGTGAGCTCTGCATGCGAGTGTTGCAGCGTTGCAATAGTTATTGAGAATTAAAGAGAAATTACTACATTGTACCAAACTCACCCGAGACGATAGAGGTGCAGGCGGCGCGGGGTCTCCAGTACGGCCCTGCACGGGCTCCGACTCAGGACCCAAGCACAGCGCTCACAAGCAGGAAACAGAGGCCCGGCGCGATTGCCTGATTAATAAGCAATATCACCGTGTTGTTGTGGTTATTGAGGCTGCACGTACAGTTTTGCATCGTTACAGTTTATTTTAATACATGTATCGATTTCACTGCAACACTAGAACACTGTGCTACGTTAAAGTGGCATATAAGAAATGAAGTAGCTATGACGGAATGAAGTTCAACCTTCATATGAACCACATTACAAAACAGAACAAGTGTGTGTGTGTGTGTGTGTGTGTGTGTGTGTGTGCGTATAAATAGCAAATTATAAAATAATATTTATATAATGGCCATGGACTGTACCACTGGTTTTCCTTGTATTTAATTACTTTATACAAGTATTGATTATTTGCTGCTTGGACGAGCTGTTACGAATCTGATCCAAAATTAAAAGGTATCTAATTAATAAACAAAGGGTGTATTACATTGCTTAAATGAAAGCATTTGTTATTGATTTTAAATCAAACTAAATGACAACTAGCTATGTTCTCTTTAGTTAAACAGTATTTTTGTAAGGATATAAGAATATACACAACACAAATGGAAAAAAATTAACCAAATGTAATTAAATAGACATCAAAATCTTCTATTTACCTCTTTTCAATTAAACGGGTGTTTAAAACTGTCAGGTTTCGTTGTCTACAGTTTAACAATTGAACATGAAACGCTATAAAAGATCATACAAATGCTTAACATGACAAGTATAAAGCAAAATGATATTTATATAATAGGCTTGAACTGTAACACTACTTTTCCTTTCATTAATGACTTCATAATAATTATCGATGAGTCGCACATGGTTACGATTCCTATCAAAATATGCCAAAACAAAACACGTAACTATTTTAAATGAAAAACACCACCAATAAGTATTTGCTTGGCTCATTTCATTATCATTATTAGAAAAAAATACTGTCAATATCCATTTTCTCATATTGAATTTTGGTATTTACAAATCTTTCCCGTGTTATGCTGATTATGTTCCCTATGAAGTACATTTTCCCACAACAGTGAGATAAAGTCCGAGGATGGCCTCCACAATAACAAACAGGCGATTGCCTGTACAGCTTCACCTTGGGTCCGGATGTTTTTATGACAAAGGAGTCTGTTTTGATGAAATATTGGGGGCTGTGATTGGCCCTCTGTCCTAAACATCACAAATAAGGGGTGGTGCGACCTCGAGCATTACAGTAGAGGATTGGCTTCTTTGTAATAAAGGCTAAAATTAACCATTTGCCCCCTCATAAACAAGCTCTTTTTATGAAGCGTACGAGGGGCGTGGTCTTTGACTTGTTTACCCCCACTGATTGGTCGCATTTAAAGACTATTGCGCACAGTTCGGGTGTGCCCTGGACATTCACGATCGTCCCCCAGTGCTTTAAAAATCATTGCTGCCCGCCTGGTGTGACAGAAATATCGCACTTTTCATCCGCCACCTCCACCCACTCCTTCCTCTTTGTCTCCTTTCTGCGCATGTCCATCCAGTCAGTGAAGAAGTCTTGTTTTTAGCCATTGCATAACCGACCGGAGGAGAGTGTTACTCGATAATTCTCTTTATATTGCGTCGATAAATCTGTTGTTACAAATATCTGGAATCGAAACTGAACCGTATGTGTCCTTATTATTAGTCAAAGTTTTAGCAATAAAGTACACTACCGTCGCTGCCTACAGTGTCCAGCAGAGGGCGCGGATGCATAATTTCACGACTCCCTTTATAACGTCCGAATGGAGTTTTGCTTGTTTATTATTGCAGTATAACACAAGTACAATAAGCTAAAACCATATAAACACGTTTGTAAAAACTTAAAGAACAGAGCACAAATCAAAAGTAACAATAAATAAATGAAAAAATACATATAGGACAAAAATAATAATAAAAACAGGGTCAAAAGCAGTATTCTTCCTGATTTAGATTTTATTGTCTGAATGGCAGTGCTTGTTGAGATTTCAAGACATAATTTTAACAGACATAAACAGACACAAAATAAATGTTTTTAATAATGAATGGTCTAGTGATTTCACACTACTGTTTCTTTCAGGTCTCTGGTTCGAGCCTCGGCTGGGTCAGTTGGCATTTCTGTGTGGAGTTTGCATGTTCTCGCCGTGTTCGTGTGGGTTTCCTCCGGGTGCTCCGGTTTCCCCCACAAGTCCAAAGACATGCGGTATAGGTGAATTGGGTAGGCTAAATTGTCCGTTGTGGATGAGTGTGTATGGATGTTTCCTAGTGATGGGTTGCAGCTGGAGGGGCATCCGCTGTGTAAAACATATGCTGGATATGTTGGCGGTTCATTGCGCTGTGGCGACCCCTGATTAATAAAGGGACTAAGCTGAAAAGAAAATGAATGAATGTTTCTTTCAGAAGGCTGAACACAAATAAGTAGAATATTATGAATGAATTAAATACACATAAATGAATAAATAATGGTATTAACTGACAGGATGCTCCGAACTCTATAATTATTTTCAATTTAGTCTCTTTAGACAAATGGAGCATTATTGAAATACAAATTTAAAACATTCATTCATTCATTTTCTTTTCGGCTTAGTCCCTTTATTAATCTGGGGTCGCCACAGTGGAATGAACCGCCAACTTATCCAGCATATGTTTTACACAGCGGATGCCCTTCCAGCTGCAACCCATCACTGGGAAACACCCATACACTCACACTACGGACAATTTAGCTTACCCAATTCACCTATACCGCATGTCTTTGGACTGTGGGGGAAACCGGAGCACCCGGAGGTAACCCACGCCAACACGGGGAGAACATGCAAACTCCACACAGAAATGCCAACTGACCCAGCTGAGGCTCGAACCAGCGACCTTCTTGCTGTGAGGCGACAGCGCTACCCACTGCGCCACCGCGTTGCCAATTTAAAACATAATACAGTAATTTATTAACCCTGTAACCTTCAGTGTCCTGCTGACAAGATGCTCAACACTCATTATTTTATGCTTTTTTCACTTTCATTTATCACATATTTTTGTAATCATCCTAAATTGTATTTCATTCTAAAACTTTTTTTTATTTTTATTTTTTACAGTTTTTAAATGTCTAAAACATAAAGATTTTTTTAAGCTTAAACTGTGATTAATATGAATATGTCTATATGAATAATTGTTTTTCGCATTCTTGAGCGTCAAAAACATATTAAGACAAAGCAAAATTAAAGCCTGTATTAGGTGTGTGTCTGTAAATCTCCTGTTTAATAATGATGTTTACATGCTATGGGTGAAAAGTCACACAAGAGCTGACACTGTTTACAACTGGCAGAGCCTGAATGTGAAAACAGCTCATTTTAATTTTGTGGGTGAACCATCCCTTTAAACCCTTCTATCGAGCTCGTCTCCCTAGTGTGTGATCTCAAGTTTCACATTACACCAATTATTATATATTTTTTGATCAAATCATTTTGTAATCTCATTAAAATTAATTAATTAATTCATTTTCCTTCAGCTTAGTCCCTTTATTCATCAGGGGTCGCCACAACAGAATGAACCGCCAACTTATCCAGCATATGTTTTACACAGCGGATGCCCTTCCAGCTGCAACCCAGTACTGGGAAACACACATACACTCTCATTTACACACATACACTACGGACAATTTAGATTATTAAATTCACCTATACCCGCATGTCTTTGGACTGTGGGGGAAACCCACATCAACACGGGGAGAACATGCAAACGCCACACAGAAATGCCAACTGACCCAACCGAGGCTCGAACCAGCGACCTTCTTGCTGTGAGGCGACAGTGCTAACCACTGTGGCACCGTGTCGCCCTAATTAAATACACATAAATGAATAAATAATTATATAAACTTACAAGATGCTCGGAATATATTCATTTTCTTTTTAATATCTTTACACAAATGGAATATTAATGAAATGCAATTTAAAAATATATATATATTACAGTCATTTATTACCCTGTAAACTTCAGTGTCCTGCTGACAAGATGCTCAACACTCACTATTTTAAGCTTTTTCATCTTTATGTATCAAATATTTTTGCAATCATCCTAAATTGTATTTCATTCTAAAACATAAAAAAAATCATAATGTGAAAATAAAATAAATTCATAATGTGCTCAAATCACGTCACGTTGGCTAACATCTTCAGCAGAAGATTTTTTTTAAGCTTAAACTGTGTGATTAACATGAATATGTCAATTGTTATTCACACACAGGCAAAGCAAAATTAATGCCTGTATTAGGTGTGTATCTGTATCTTTCTCTTTTTATAATGATGTTTACATGCTATGGGTGCAAACTCACACAAGAGTTGACACTGTTTGTTTACAGTGAATGTAAATGTAAAATCAGCTAATTTAAATGTTTGAGTGATCCTTCCCTTTAAACCCTTTTAGCGAGCTTGTCTCCGTAGTGCAGAGATGCCCAAACTAGGGCCCGCGGGCCAAAGCTGGCCCATGGTAACCTTTGATTTGGCCCGTCATCCCATCTGAGAAGAGAGGGAGAATGAAGGAGATGGTTTATTCATTCATTCATTCATTTTCATCCGCTTTTCCGGGGCCGGGTCGCGGGGGCAGCAGTCTTAGGAGAGAACCCCAGACTTCCCTCTCCCCAGACACTTCCTCCAGTTCCCAGGCCAGCCAAGAGACATAGTCCCTCCAACATGTCCTGGGTCTTCCCCGAGGCCTCCTCCCGGTGGGACATGCCTGGAACACCTCCCTAGGTAGGCGTCCAGGAGGCATCCGAAACAGATGCCCGAGCCACCTCAGCTGACTTCTCTCGATGTGGAGGAGCAGCGGCTCTACTCCGAGTTCCTCCCGGGTGACAGAGCTCCTCACCCTATCTATAAGGGTGCGCCCTGCCACCCTGCGAAGGAAACTCATTTCGGTCGCTTGTATCCGAGATCTTGTCCTTTCGGTCATGACCCAAAGCTCATGACCATAGGTGAGAGTAGGAACGTAGATAGACCGGTAAATCGAGAGCTTTGCCTTTCGGCTCAGCTCTTTCTTTACCACAACGGACCGGTACATCGACCACATTACTGCTGCCGCTGCACCAATCCGCCTGTCAATCTCACGTTCCATCCTTCCCTCACTCGTGAACAAAACCCCAAGATACTTGAACTCCTCCACCTGGGGTAAGGACTTTCCTCCAACCTGGAGATGGCAAACCACCTTTTTCCGGTGGAGCACCATGGCCTCGGACTTGGAGGTTCTGATTCTCTTCCCAGCCGCGTCACACTCGGTAGCAAACCGCCCCAGTGCATGCTGAAGGTCCATGTTCGATGAAGCCAACAGAACAACATCGTCTGCAAATAACAGAGATGAGATCCTGTGGTCCCCGAACCAGACCCCCTCCAGCCCAAGGCTGCGCCTTGAAATTCTGTCCATAAAAATTATGAACAGAATTGGTGACAAAGGGCAGCCCTGCCGGAGTCCAACATGCACTGGAAACAAGTTTGACTTATTGCCGGCAATGCGAACCAAACTCCTACTCTGTTCATACAGGGACGAGACAGCCCTTAACAGAGCGCCTCTGACCCCATACTCCCAGAGCACCCCCCACAGAATGCCACGAGGGACACGGTCGAATGCCTTCTCCAGGTCCACAAAACACATGTTTTGGAGATGGTTTAGAGATTGTAAATTCAAATTTAATGTAACCTTTTATTTGTTTGTTTTATTGTTAAGCTACAAAAAAAGGCTAACTGAAATTAAATGTTTCAATTTAATTGCTGTAATTTAGTTTAAAATTGTACATACTGTCACCCGACGGATAGAGGACAATGCAGAGACTTTGGTGAGGGAATCAAGGCAAAGGCAGATTCGGCTTGACTAGTGTATGCCGCATTGAACTTCACTGTGTGATAAATGTGATTGTTTATGTTTTAATTGCAATAAGTTATCATTTAAAAAGTCATACTGCATTAGGAAATATGATTCAAAGTAATGTTTTCTATCTATTTTTAAATATTCTGAAATAAATTAGGAAATTATCCATGGCAACTTTAGTGTAAAATGGTTTGGTATATTTATCTTTGGCCCACAGCTCTCGATGATATTTGGATTTTGGCCCTTCATACGAAAAAGTTTGGGCATCCCTGCCCTAGTGTGTGATCTCAAGTTTGACGTTACACCAATTATTATACATATGTTTATCAAATCCTCTTCTAATCCCACAAAAAATCGTTATTAATTCCTTAAAAAAATAACAAAATATATTTCAGTCTGTTGGCGTGGGTTTGCTCCGGGTGCTCCGGTTTCCCCCACAAGTCCGAAGACATGCTCTATCGGTGAATTGGGTAAGCTAAATTTTCTGTAGTGTATGTGTGTGAATGAGTGTGTATGGGTGTTTCCCAGTGATGGGTTGCGGCTGGAAGGGCATCCGCTGCGTAAAACATATGCTGGAATAGTTGGCGGTTCATTCCGCTGTGACGATCCCTGATTAATAAAGGGACTAAGCCGAAAAGAAAATGAATTAATATTTCAGTCTGTATTTTTTGGTATAATCTAGTTCCTAAGACAATCTAGCACTAAACCTCATGAAAGCTTCATTTTTGTGTGTGTCTGTTTATGTGATGTCTTCACATTTGGAACATATGTTGTATTTGATTATGCAGCATTTTATTTTTAGATCCCAAAACCTTTATTATTAATATACTTAGTTAAATATTAATATACTTAATATACTTCATTTAATACATATACTTATTTAAATAC
>CAIGQV010019081.1:8954842-8966206 GCA_903798115.1 Danio jaintianensis | reverse complement strand
ATACTTATTTAATATACCTAATATACTTCGTTTAATACATATACTTAGTTAATATACTTAGTTGAATACATTCATTAGCAGTATGACTATGTTTTCACCAATAATCTAATGAATCACTCCTAAGTATTTATGAAGTGCAACATTTAAAATTACATTGTCAACAATTATATTTTCATATCTGAAGAACTGCTACACCGAAATTTAGCAAAACTACATATTTTTAACAATAATGTTCTTTTATACGTCTAAAGTCAATGAATGTTATTAATATATGAATAAAACAAATACATGTTATATTCAAAATCAAACAAAAAGTGCTCAGGAGTAGCTTAAATAGTGTGTCGGTGCTCTTTGGGTGAGGAATTCATCAGAATAAACAGCAGAAATCAGTCCAAGGCACTCGAAATAAATGTTATATTCGTCTAGACACCGCAATGGTTTCACCCCATAGATATACTAGATGTCGCCTGGCCTATTGTTGTCTATTGGAAGGAATGCGTCAATAGAGCCGCCATTTTAGTACAGGGTAGCGCTCCTTTGAAATGAATGCGGGACCAAGGTGCAGTGGAGGACTGTGGCCATCCAGAGCCAGAGATATACACATATATACATATATCTATGATCGGAAATTTTACCCCCTGGTCAGTACGCAAACAAATGTAAAAAAAAATGTAATTACGAAAATTATAATTTTACATCACTTTTCTACGTCGATGGAGTGTGTGTGTTTGTGTGCATGAAAATGTATTACCCTCCCTCTGTGTTAAATTTGGTCTAATCCGTGTCCTGAAACACAGCCCCTCTCCCGCTTTCACTTCTCATTCTAACGGAGGGAGCGATTCGTTTGTGAATGAATCCCCGTTATGAACGACTCATTCACTCAGCCGACAACAATATAAGTTTCTGGCAGCGCAGCGTCTTGTTGTCATATTTCATTTACATTGTTTGCTTATTTTACTCAATAAAACTAGCATAAGCCTAGAATTCAGTGCAAGTTGATGCTACTTTGCCTTATGATCAGTGCAGTAAGAGACAGTATTATCATCAATAACGTTACTTGTTGAGCACAAAAGTTTGTAACATGTAAAAAAACGAAATCTTACCTATGAAATGTTCTGCCTTTGTGCTTTGTTTTCTTTGTTTGCTCGTTACTACACCCGTAAGCAGCGCTAAAGTCCAGCATCTTCACATTGGAACACTGTCTTGACTAGTGCTGTTGAATGACATTTGTCCTGGGAGCACTGTACAAATATGGCGGCGCTATTGACGCATGCTGAGGGTCCGTATGCGATATCTAGTGTATATATCTATGGTTTCACCCAAAATCAATTGATGTGCTTTTCCTGGTTTCCACAGTAACACGAACGATCTTTACGACAGCACACTACCGTGTTCCGACAGGCCGGTGTCGTACATTTTTGCAGAATCACCATGGCGTCTGTGTTGAAAGAGACTGCGGGATTATATGAAACATTGAAAGCCGAGTGGAATAAAAAGAACCCAAACCTTAATAAATGCGGTGAGCTCCTGAGCAAGTTAAAGGTAAGATCGATTTTATGAAACAGAGAAAATATTCAAAAACTATACAGATAAGCTGTAGTTGTAGCCTGAGGAGCAGTTAGCAGTGCGGCTATATAGAAGTGTCCATTACGATTGATTCACGCTCATCAACAAACGCTTCATTTTGTGTTTTAGTTTATGGACGTTGCGTTACATAAAACGTGTATTATGTTTTGTGAATTGTGAAGCTTTGTGTTTGTTACCCCTCAAAGTAAAAAGTTAGCTAGCAAACGGCGAATGTAAATAACGTTACGTTAGCAGTGATACAAAATGACAGCGTGTGTGTGAGATTGGGGTAAAGTTGTTTTTATATTAGCACATTCAGACTTTCTCCCTTAATAATATAATTTCAGAAAAGTATTGTTTGAAAATTACGGAAAATCATATTAGCAGCCAATGAGTATGAAAATACAGCGTTATTTACAGTCAATTAAATAGTGCTAATTCATTCATTTTCCTTCGGCTTAGTCCCTTTATTAATCAGGGGTCGCCACAGCATAATGAACCGCCAACTTATCCAGCATATGTTTTACACAGCGGATGCCTTTCCAGCTGCAGCCCATCACTGGGAAACACCCATACACTCTCATTCACACACATGCACTACTGACAATTTAGCTTACCCAATTCACCTATAGCGCATGTCTTTGGACTTGTGGGGGAAACCGGAGCACCTGGGGAAACCTACGCCAACACGGGGAGAACATGCAAACTCCATACAGAAACGCCAACTGACCCGGCAAAGGCTCGAACCAGCGACCTTCTTGCTGTGATGCGACAGCACTACCCACTGCGCCACCCAAATAGTGCTAATGTTGTGTTGAAGTCATAATGACGTGATTTCAGACCGAATATTTAAAGTAGCGACCGAATATTTAAAGTAGCGTCGCAAGTTGTCACTGTTCAAAAATTTAATGTGTGTGTAAAGTGGTAATTCATTTCTATATAACTTACAAACCTCAATGACAGCTCAAGTAAATCTTATTTTATCGATTGGTATTCAAGGGATAGTTGACCCAAAAATGAAAATTGTTATCATTTACTTACCCTTAACTTGTTCAAAACGGTTATGATTTTTTAAAGAATATGTTTTTTGGAAGAAAGCTGAAAACCTGTAACCATTTGACCTCCATTGTAGGAAAAACAAATGCTACACTACCTGACAAAAGTCTTGTTGTCGATCCCAGTTGTAAGAGCAACAAATAACTTGACTTCTGGTTGATCATTTGGAAAAGTGGCAGAAGGTAGATTTTTCCGGTGAATCATCTGTTGAACTGCATCCCAATCATCACAAATACTGCAGAAGACCTATTGGAGCCCGCATGGACCCAAGATTCTCACAGAAATCAGTCAAGTTTGGTGAAGGAAAAATCATGGTTTGGGGTTACATTCAGTATGGGGCGTGCGAGAGATCTGCAGAGTGGATGGCAACATCAACAGCCTGAGGTATCAAGACATTTGTGCTGCCCATTACATTACAAACCACAGGAGAGGGCAAATTCTTCAGCAGGATAGCGCTCCTCATACTTCAGCCTCCACATCAAAGTTCCTGAAAGCAAAGAAGGTCAAGGTGCTCCAGGATTGGCCAGCCCAGTCACCAGACATGAACATTATTGAGCATGTCTGGGGTAAGATGGAGGAGGCATTGAAGATGAATCCAAAGAATCTTGATGAACTCTGGGAGTCCTGCAAGAACGCTTTCTTTGCCGTTCCAGATGACTTTATTAATAAGTGATTTGAGTCATTGCAGAGATGTATGGATGCAGTCCTCCAAGCTCATGGGAGTCATACACAATATTCATTCTTTTTCCACTGCACCATGACTTTATATTCTATACTGTACATTATTTCTGTTAAGTGACAAGACTTTTGTCTAAGCAAAGTCAGACCTTACTGTCCTAATTAAGTAATTAAAAATCAAGGCATGATCATATTTTATTTTGGTAAAATAAGCGTAATCTAGAGGCCTTTTTATATAAGCCCCTTCTGATACCAAATGATCAACTTAAAGTCAAGTTATTATTAGTTCTTCCTAAAACTTGGATAGGTGACAAGACTTTTGTCAGGTAGTGTATGGAAGCCAATCGTTACAGGTTTTCAGCTTTCTTCAAAATATCTTCTTTTGTGTTCGCCTTAAGAACGAAACATAAAGGTTTGTAACCCCTTGAGGGTAAGTAAATAGTAAGGTTTTATTTTTGTGTGAACTATCCCTTCAAGAAGATATTTTATGCGGCAGTCATGTATTAAATCCATTGTGTGTTGTTTGTGATTTGATTTTGATTTTTTCCATAGATTTCCCTGTTGGAGTTGAACTTTCTACCAACCACTGGGACCAAACTAACCAAACAGCAGCTTATCCTCGCACGTGAGTATTCATGAATTGTACATGAATCAGATGTGTGTAGCTGAAACATCTGATAAATTAGTTTCACGATGTTACTATTCTTTTAGGAGATGTTTTGGAGATTGGAGCACTGTGGAGCATTCTGAAGAAAGACATCCCCTCCTTCGAACGCTACATGGCTCAGCTTAAATGCTATTACTTTGATTACAAGTAATTCAATTTTCCGTCATCTCTCACTCAGCTGTCATAAATTGAAAGTTCTTTTCCTTTGGGCTTTTGGCATATAAAAAGGTCATTGTACTATAAAACATCCTGTAAGTTCTAAAACTCCTTTATAAAGTTTTTATTTAATCCTAACTACCATATTTTGTTGAAATATGGCAGACTAGTACCACGAGAGACTATATCTGCTGAAGAAGATTAATAGTTTTGAAGTATAAGTATGAGAGAGACGGATGCAAAAACAGGTGGAAAAATAGCTTTTGTCTTACCTTCTGTGTGATCCTAACATTTTGTTTAGTGGCAAATCCAATTCTTCATGTTACAAATGGCACAAGTGCTTGGGGGGAAAAGAAATAAAACAGTTCATCAGTTTGTAGAATTATTGATCATGTTTACATGCAACTAAATAAGCCAGAAGTAATTGAATTGGCAGCTCAACTGGACTGAAAAAGATAAATATAGGCGCAAAATGCCTGTTATCACTGGAAATAGAGCATATTTAGACTGCTTTAAAAAGGAAGATAAGCATGGGGATTGGCTTGTATGCACATCTTGAAACATTGGGAAACTGTATTTGTGCATGTTAGAAGCCTGTGACATAAATATGCACACCTGATTGCTTTGGCATCTACTGTCTTTGACTATGTCCAACTGTTCGTATTTGGTGTAGACATGGTGTTATATTAGGGAATAGTGTTCCAGTTGTTTGTAGTTCATTTTAGACGCTGTTTAATGTAGTCTGAATATCAGTGTTTTTGCCATCTACCAATATTGTTTTGTGTGTTTCAGATTGTTTTATATGTACCGAAAATGTATGTTTTAAACAAAAAGTCTTATATGTTTCTTTTTTTAAAGTACGTATATCACAGCAGCATTTATTTATTATGCAAAACCAATAGCCAATCATAGATGTGGGCGTCTTGAATGTGCAATTTTTATCAAAATGGATAGTTAAAAAAATAAAATAGAGTATCACTTCTATATACATTTTTAATGTCAAAATCTAGCTAAGTGGACATTTAGAATGAAAGCACATAAGTAGCAAAATACATTACAAAATTTGGTATGCAAAATGGCAATGTACGTCTGTATTTAAATTAGCATTTTCCTAGAACTTTGGTGCAAAATGAAAATTAAACTATATCCTTTAAATTTTCCATTTCCAACCACAGATTTAAATTGTAAAATACTTACCAAATTTAATCTTTTAACTGTTGCCAAATTAAACTGAAAATGTAATACCCTAATGTAACTAAAATACGCTATTTGTTGCTAAAATAGTGTGATGAATGCACATTCAAAAGGAAAGATTGGAGACACATTTTGAAGGACATTATGTTTACAAAATTATCCATTTTCAATGGTTGTATTCTGCATACTGTATTACCTTCAAGAATAGGGATTTTTGAATATTTTTGCTCGTTTCTTTGCTCCTGTTACAATTCCCTCTCTTCTGAAATGTCACAGGGATGAGTTGCCCGAGTCGGCCTACAGGCACCAGTTGCTGGGACTCAACCTGCTCTTCCTGCTCTCTCAGAACCGAGTGTCTGAATTTCACACAGAGCTGGAAAGACTGAGTGCAAAAGACATCCAGACGAATGTCTACATCAGACACCCAGTTTCATTAGAGCAGGTTTGAGACGCGTATCGCTTGTATTGAACTCATACAGCAATGTCTGCATTGTTTTTTCCTACCTTTTTCTTTCCTAATTTCAGTATCTGATGGAGGGCAGTTACAACAAGGTCTTTCTTGCCAAAGGAAATATTCCTGCGGAGAGCTACACCTTCTTTATTGACATTCTTCTTGATACCATTCGGTAGGGGTTATAATTGTGGACTAATTAGCTCAATGTTGGTGATTTAACTTTTACTGAGTCATTTACACGTCTTGTGTTTTGTTTGTAGAGATGAGATTGCAGGCTGTATAGAAAAAGCATATGAACAGATTCAATTCAACGAAGCCACGCGGGTGCTTTTCTTTTCCTCTCCAAAAAAGATGACAGAATATGCGAAGAAAGTAAGTGTTCAATGTGTTTTCAAAAATGATTACTAGACCTGTTGTGGTAGATTGTCATACAAATTATTGCAATTAATGATTTAGTTCTGCTTTGCTTATGTCACTTATTTAAAACAGGTTGTTATTATTCAGACTTGTATATCGTAGATAGCGCAATCTATGCACGCAAGCCGTGTCTGTGGGGCGTTCACACTTGTGCAAATAGATCACGCTATTCACACGTAATTAGACGCATGAACATTTTGAGTTTAATCGATTCATTCGCACAAGAAATTCACTTATAAATATATTAAATTCACAATAGACGTGGATTGGAGTCATTGGAGGGCCGTCTGTCTGCTTGGTGACTCTATGGCTAACATGGATTTATTGAGAGAATAGCTGTGCTGTATGTGCTTTAGGAAGGCTGAAAAACCCCATAGATTCATTCAGCGCCATGTCTGGGTATATTAGATCCTTCAGCTGTGTTTCCAACTGAGCCGGTCCCAGTTTGATGACCTGTTGTCCTGTGTCAGCAGGAGGATTTGCCCTCAGGACACCAACTACAGACACTGTCATAATCACGTCCCTACTAGAGCAAGCTCCTGATTGGTCTGCCAAAGTTAACATTTTTCAACTCGAGCGATTTGCACGAATCATGCGCTAAGCCTGTCAAACGCTCGAAATGTTCAATTCGCGCCATGTCATTTGCTCGAATCGCATCATTCATGCAAATAGCGACGTAGGATGTGTAATCGCATCTTTGTATTGACCTAACATGCAAATCACTCGTGCTTGATGCTTCATTCGCGTCTGGTGTGAAGGTATCATTATAATTCGCTTAATTTTGTTTTTACTAAATAATTAACTTTATTAATGATTGTTTTACATTTGAAGTGGTATGTGTAACAAGTGTGGCTGTTTAAGCATACAGCAGTATCTGGTGGTAAAAACTAACCTCAGAACCGATTCAAGGGAGAATCGCAATGCATCGATTTATTGTCTCATCCCTAAGTAGTATGTTTACTTTGTTACTAAGAGAAAAATGTGAGATCTTATTTACGTTCTGCCTTTTGCATTTATACTGCACAAACATTGCAGTAAAACAAACATTTGAGATTAGCTCAGGTCAAACAACAGACAAAAAAAAAAGCTGACTCAACTTAAAATTGTAAGGCTTGCTGCAGAGCTTTTTGAGTTGACTCAACATAAATAGTCAACTGTACAGGGTTCATATGGTCATGGAAAAGTCATGGAATTTTGACATGGCATTTTCCAGGCCTGGAAAAGATTTGGAAAATCAGAAAAACCCACAAGGTTTTGGAAAAGTCATGGAAAACGGATATCTGTATACTTAAATATAGGTTAGTTGTCTTTACTACTTTTCTGTCCTTGGCCAATCACATACTCTCACAGTGTAAGCATTATCTAAATCAATTTTACATAATATAAATATAAGCTGAAACTAAATAGATTGTTGCGTGTTTTACGATATGCTGTAATAAATTTTAACATGTATTGTTTTTTACCACACATATGTAGACATTGCATGAAACATTAGGTCATGAAAGTTTACTTGAAAGTCTTGGAAAAATCATGGAATTTTAGTGGTAAAAATGTGTATGAACCCTGACTATAGTACTTGGGTTAAAAGTTGAGTCAACTCAAAAAAAGCTGTGCAATAAGTTGCCTTACAATTTTGAGTTGTCAACTTTTTTAATAGTGAAATAATGCATGAAAATTAAAGGTTGCGTGAAGTTAAAATATTTTTTTTTTAGATGTTAGTATTAGTATTTGTTAGTTTTCAAGATATCTATAAGCTATTGTGCTCCAAAAGAGTGACACAATGTGCGTTTAGAAGATAGAGAACTGATATAAACCTGTAAAGCTTGTAGTTTGTCACTTGCGCCTAAATGAATCAACGGATTAATTCATCTCACCTCATACTTCAGTTTCTCATCAAATCTTAACCAATCAAAAGCTCTCTAGTATCTTACATGCCCCGCCCCCTTCAAGACTCTTCTCATTTGCTTTACATTTGATGCGCTTGAGCTCAGCCACTCTCACTGGCAGAGCTGTGATAAAACAAAACGCTATTGGCTGTTTTTTTTTAAGGGGAGGAGCTACACTGTCCCACCCTCTCTTTGTGTTTCGGTTAAGATTACATCAAACATCGAATAAAAATACATATTTCAAAGCACTTCACAGGACCTTTAAAATGTTTACATTTTGACTTTTGTGCTCCGCAGAGAAGCTGGTCCCAGAGTCCTGATGGATACTACTCATTCAGCACCCAGCATCAAAAGACAGAAGAGGTTACCATCCCCTCGACAGAACTGGCCCAACAAGTCATCGAGTATGCAAGACAGCTGGAAATGATTGTGTAGTGTGGATATTCGAGGAATTTGACACATGTATACATAAAGGTTCGCATATGTGTTTATCCAACCATACAAATTAAACCATTGTACAGTGGCCATATATCTGGACTCAGTTTCGACAGCGGATGACACACCCACAAATAATGTCTCTCTGAGGCCTACAAATGATCAATATCTACCTGTATCAGGGTCTCTCTGTATGATTGTCTGTTGGATGTGTCGTCATCTGTTTTCAGTAACTCTCTTGCATTACTGGTGAACATCTAATAACTGGCTCTTTAAGGTTTTTTGGGTTTTTTTTGGAAATAAACATTTAATATGTATTACTTTGAATATTCACGTTGTATTTCCTCAATGTTTGATGGGGTTTTTTTTTTTATCAGAAGTGAGTTTGAAAGTTAAGAAAAGTGGGTCTGGTTGGCATGTTGGAGATGGAAGCTAAACTTCACTGCTTATTCATTGTAATCCCAGGAGTTTTCATTGAATTATTGTACTCTTTGCCTTGTGTCCTATCAATTGTGTAAGGATTGGTTGAAAGTTTGCAGATGTTTTTTCTAATTGGTAATGGGGTTTTTTGTCCTGTAATGGGATAAACCTCCCCCAGATTGTCAAAAGGCATTGACAGTTCTCAGTAAATAAAACTTTTTTTTTCGGACTCTTATAAAATGGCTTTTGAAAAACTGTACGACCAATATGTTAACGGGTAAAATAAGTCACAATTTTTCCTGGAAAATGTGTTTCTAAAGGAGCTGTTGACATGAAATTGGCCGAGATTTTGGTAACAACCCAAACATACAAATTCAGGAAAATGTGTTATTTTTAAATAACAAAAACTACTGTGTAATATTTTTATTTTTTTCTTAGCCATCAAATACACAGGAATATAAACTCTGTTTAATCTGTATTTGATGACTATGGCTACAAATTTAGCCTTGTTTTAGCCAAGACAACTCTGTTTAGACATTTATTAGACCTTTTAAAAATAAAAAATGCTTGCTGGGGTAGGCGTTTAGACTAAAGCAGCTAATATTAATTTTTACTGACGAGTGGCAGGGCTGAGAGATTTCATCTGCTGTCTGGGCTTTCCATGCCTTTTTACACCTCCCTTTCTTCATGTGTTCAATACTATTTCCCTGTGTGGTTTTATTTTATTTCACATAACTTCTTTCCGAACTAATTACTATTTTTTTTTCTTTGTATGCATGGGTTACTTTGGGTGTTACTGATATCTGGTGAAAATCCCAAGTCAACAGCACGTTTAGAAATATGTTTTCTGAGAAAAATGGTGACGTGTTCAATACTTTATTTTTACCTGCAGTAAATTATTAAGTTATATGTAGGAACTGCTGTGAGAATTTTAGCCTCTGAGGTAAGTATATCATCTGTCTAAGAAACCAATAATATAGAAACCTCAGTAAGGATGGACACTATGTTGAATTTAACATGATTTGGTGGTTATCGATATGAATTGTGCATGGTGATGTCAAACTGGTGTATGTTAGCCAAAATCGAAATCATCATTGGTGTTGTTGAAGGTGTTGGCTAACACAACACTAAAGACTTAGAATTGTTTTACAAGACTTAGACTTAGCAATGTTGTTGCATCTTGGAAAATTTCTTGATTTTTACCTAAAGGGATAGTTCACTCAAAAATGAAAATTATGTTGTATACAAAATAATATATACTGTAGAAACCTGTAGCCACTGACATCCATAGTGTTTTTCCTACAATGAAAATCAATGATTACAGGTTTCCAACATTTTCAACATTTTCCAACTGGTTTGAAACCATATGAGGGTGAATAAATGACAGAATTTTTGGGTGAACTATCCCTTTAATAATGACACATTGATGTTATAAGTTGGCAGATATGTCAACATGACTGAAGACGTCAAATGTGGCTTCTGTGCAAAGGATTAGTCCTCCAGTATATCTGTTGTTTTTGAAATGATTTAAAGACCAAATTTCATTATTTCTCCACCTGAACTGTGAAATCATATTTGGAGAAAAACAAAATGGCTGATAAACACAGAGAATCATGAACTGGCCATATTGTCCACACCTGAAAATGATAGACAATATTAAATACCTGGCCAAAGAAACTAATTAATATAAGACACCGAACTTATATTAAAGATTAATTGAATAAACACTAGAGCTGTATAGGCATATTACATTTGAACAGTACTGTATACATATCTATCATGGTTAAGACAGCCATGGAGGCCAATTCTGGATCATGTTTTGTCCTTTGGTCTAGATCACTTCTATTTTTACTTTTTTGGGGGGTCTTTTTAAGCTGCTTTTCCACTACAGGTGAGGCAGGAGTATAGAGTCATTAGATCCTACATTGTCAGCAAAGCCAGAAGATTTTTGAGTAGTCTAATATGATGTAAGGTTGATGTCTATTTGGAAAGGATCTTTTGAGGATTATTTTAACAAATGTATGAGCCATTGGTTTTATTGAATTCTATAACATAAAACCAAGAGAAGTTCAATATTGGGTTATATTTTACAAAAACATCTTAAGATAAACTGCATTTTTTGCATTGTGGTTGCCATGACAGTTGAGTCAATTAACTCTTGTTTAGATACTTTTTGCTACCTTGTGTGCCCTTATTTTCACCTTCTTGAGATTTTTTAGGGTGTGTTGTATTTTTTCTTTCACTTTAGCACATTGGTGTCTTTTTGGTTGTATCTGCAATTTCCCTCAGCTCTTCAGGTACAATGTGTGCTGTCTAATAAAAGATCTGCCCTTGTTAGCACAGACTTTAACCTTTCCTCTCTTGGATCCTGTTGAGGACCCTTCGTCTCTGTAAGGTTTTCATTTAACAGCATGTTATTGTGAATGCAGCAGCTG
>CAIGQV010019081.1:8934172-8949842 GCA_903798115.1 Danio jaintianensis | reverse complement strand
TATATAAATAATGTTCTGTTACCTGACAGATAACGTCGAAATGGATGTCACACCTGTCTCTGTCACAGAAAGTCGGGGAGCGGCCCGCCCATTTTGGCAAATCAGAAACGTATAACCTATACCTGTCAGTCATTTTGCAAGTTTGAGGACGTATTGTGGGTGGGGTTTTGCATTGGGGGGCGTGTCAAATTTTGCTATGTTGACAAAAGGGGTGAAATCAATTATGAACCTGTAACATAGATGTAAAAATTGATCCTATTTACTGCATATTTAATGCATGCTACGGGTCAAATGCCTTGGTAATATTTTATCAAATTGTAATAACTTTCTCAACCTCTGAAAGGTCTTTTCATTTTGACTAACATCATCATTATGGCGTGGGCAGGGAAAAAAAGCCAAACATGTTTCATCCACTCCCCTCCCGTCACGTGTCTGTTGCTATCTGTGAACATCACATGAGACATATTATTGCAAATGATTGTGAGGTGTTTATCTCCCAAAACCCTATTGTCTATTTCCAGAGATTGTATATTAAGGCGTTTCAAGTATGCAACAATTATAGTGCATGGTATTTAATGCTAATAATAAATCTTGTCATCTTTTTTTTAAATGTTCATTGCCTGAAACAGCATTACTTTTCATGATGTCCAACCGCTTTATCATCCATTTTTCATGATCCAATAAACAGATAAAACCTAATGTCCCACATCACCTTTTCTCCCTCACAGAATATTCAGTTTCCCTTGGAAATACGTGCAGAAAGATTACTGAAGCAAAATGGGTTATGAACGTCATAATTTTAGTGGCTATTGCAGGCCAGTAATGGCACTTCCTCTACACTGTATCTGTGTAATGCAGCTAGGGGCTGTGCAATATGACAATATATATCGTATGGACAAAATAAAAAGTCTATCGTTTCATATTATGCTTTATCATTTATTTCATAGTGTCACAAAATACATTGTTTACAGTAATACTTCATAATTTATATGAGTGCAATATGGGAATGCAGACAGAAAGTTGCAATTTTAAAAGTACAATGTTTACATTTTGCAATGTATTTAGCATTATTCTTTTATGTTGGACCTGTAATCTGTAATTAGTTACTGAAAAGTGTTTTATATATTATTAATATTTATTAATCAAAACATTTGACCTGCAATTCTAAATAAAGCGAGAACTATGATCCCATATGAATGAATGAGTACATTTCTGAGTATATTCTTTCACCAGCACGGACCACGCCATTCTTTGAGCTAGACTTTATTGTAGGGATGTAGGGATGGTAAGGGAACAGTGAGATGAAGGGGAATGGAAGTAAGAGGATAAACAGTGAACAGGTAGGCAGGTTGATCGGACGTCTTACGATGATGCCCAGAGACTCAGAGTGGGGGTACCGTCTCTGTAATATTTTGGTAGAGTGATTGAACCCCCAATTCAACCTAGGACCGAAGAGAGGGTTATAAGGATTGTTAATGGGAAGCAAGGAAATAAAAGGAGGGAGGGTGGGTTTGAGAGAACGAGAAGAACAGTGCTAGAGGGCTGGTCTGCCTTAAATAAGTTTTAGGAAGTAGGTGATTGGTTAAGGAGGCAAAGTGAGGCGTGGTCCCGCTGCCGAACCTTTGTTAACAAGTTAACTCCATTTAAAATGTAAAAAAGAAATGGTCTTTAACATGTGGTCAATATATTACAACTATCAATTGATTGAATTTACAGAAACGGTACTATATCGTGATATGTATCGTTATCATGATATGAGATGCCTTATATCGTGATGCAAGATTTTTGTCATATCGCCCAGCCCTAAATGCAGCCTTTTCTTTGTCAATTACCTTTACTTTGCAGGTATTTCAATGTTTTATTCCAATGGTTGGATTTTTCTCCTGTAACGGCCTTTGTCTCAAAGTCTGTGTGTTGTGTGTGTGGGTGTAAGTGTTTATGCTCAGCTGGTTAGTGCACTCACTGCTTTTACTTCCCTAACAGTGTGCGTGTCCGAGCGGTGGTGATGACACGTGACGATTCTAGTGGTGGCTGGGTGCCCCTTGGAGGTGGCGGCCTCAGTCATGTGATCATTTGTAAGGGGCGGAGTTCTGAAGGTCGCGGGCGGAGAGAATACGTCATACGTGGAGAACGGCTACGCGATCGAGCAGTGAGTGTGTGCGTGTGTGTTCATGCCTGTCTTTGAGTGCGCTGAAGTTTCCTCAGCCCGACTGTCCTGGAGTGTAGTTGTGGTAATTTGGTCGCCCACGTAAGTGGCCTACAAGTGACCCGCCTCTCCTGTCTTCATGTAGCCTGTGCTGGAATGCGCCATTCAAAAGGGTTTGGTCTACAATAAGGTGAATCCCATCTTCCATCACTGGCGTGTGGAGGAGAGGAAGTTTGGTCTGACCTTCCAGAGTCCAGCTGACGCCATCTCCTTCGAGAGGGGCCTTCAAAGTGTCCTTGAGAAGCTGGACAGAGGTACAGGAGCAGGGGAAGATGGTCAGCAGGAAGCTGAAGTGAAAGAAATTATTGAACGCCAGATTAGATTTGTTCCCACCAAGCAATTTTTTGTTTAAAAGACATCTAAACATAGACGGCTTGGCTACAACAAGGCTAAATTTGGGCTGTCAGTGAAAATCTAATAGACGTTTAAGAATAGCCCAAAACTAGACTATTTATCAAACACACAGATTAGACAGACTTCACATGTGTAGTCACTCATTCCTGTGTATTTGATGAGTAGTCTAGTTTTGGGTTATTCTTAGATGTCTATTCGATTTTAACTGACAGGCCAAATTTAGCCGAACTGTCTCTATTTAGATGTTTATTAGACATCTTTTAAACACAAAAATGCTTGCTGGGTTGTAGCCTTTAAGGGTGTGTTCACACAGCTTTTCAGGTTTTATAAAAAGAGTTCACTTTCACCTATTCACTTTGCAGGTTTTATAACACTGGTGCGATTACTCTTTACCTGCAGTTCACTGAAAGAAAGCAAACTTTGCCATCTAAACTTTGGTTTGCACCAAAAAATAGGCACTTTGTCTTGGTTTCGCATTACACATATGCCAATGTTCAGAAATTCAATATATTATGATAATGAACATGTAAAATTTTGATATCATGGGCACTAAATACTGCTTCTTAAGAATATTCACATCGTATTTACAGGGGTGCTCAAAATAGCAACAAATGCTTGGAGACTCAAGCAGCTCACACACTGGACAAATACAATACAAATATTGTCTAATATTGTCAACCATCATGTCTAAAGCAGTGTTTCTCAACCACGTTCCTGGAGGACCACCAGCTCTGCACATTTTCCATGTCTCCTTAACCAATCACACCTGATTCAAATAAACAGCTCAGAGACTAAAAGACCTGTAATGGGTGTGACAGACAAAAGAGACATTCAAAACATGCAGAGTTGGTGGTCCTCCAGGAATGTGGCTGAGAAACACTGGTCTAAAGTCTACATGGTTGTTTATACGTTACTAAGCAACGTGAACAAACGTGAATGGTGGCACCGGTGTGCATACCCTCACAGAAAACTGTGTTTACAAACTGTAGTGTATAAGGCATGGCACATTGCTGTGCGTCTGGTGTGCGACCCTCTTTAATTTTTAATAATTAATAGTTCAAAAATAAATATTTTCACGTTAATCTGGCCTACTACATGCTGAAATATTGATTAAAAATTCTGTATTTATAGTGCTACTGTACATCAACACTGTGCAATAAGACTCCAATAGTTAACATTAGGTAATTTACTATACTGGCAATGAAAACTACAAAATCTATCATTAAAGGTAGGTGATGTTAATTTCGTAATTAACGCCTAATAACGCATTTAAATCGTAGTCGTAATCTAAAGCCGCGGTCACATTGCACTTTTCGCCCCATAGACTTCCATTTATAAGCACGCGAATGCGACAGACCGGAAACGCAAGCTTGTGCGACAAGTTTTGCAGTTCGCTGCATTGCAAAGTTCAAGCTTGGTGAACTCTGACCTGCGAAATCGTGACTGCATGAGATCAATCGAAGATCAAAACATGACCTCTCTGGACAAAAATGTCAAATATGAACCAATCGCTCGCTTTTTTAAATGTCTAATCATCTTGTTTAATTCTGCCCCTTTTCGCAGCGCCAAACGACAGGATTTTGCAAGTCAAACTCAAGTGTGACCGCAGCATGATTACAAGTTATAATAATTTTATTAAATCTTCATAATCTTTTTGTAATTTAATTCGTTTGAAATACACCAAGTATTTTTTGTCATTATACCTATTAAAGTATAATGCAACTTAGGTAAATATTGTGATAATACCATATACCGTGATATAAGCTTCACAAGTTAAATCGCAACATGAAAATATAATACTGTCATAAGCCTATAGCTCACATCCACACAAACTCAGGAGGTGAAATATGAACATTAGAACAAACAAAAAAGATTACAGGAACAAAAAAACATTTAAACAAACCAACAACAGGTCATGGTGTCGCAACATGTGACCATATAAGGACAGAATGCTCAAGCATAACTGATTTGTCTCATCATAATCTCGATGCTGCTTATTATGGCTCAATATAGATATCTGTCTGCTTACAAAAGATCTTCATTTGTGTCCATGATGGAGGAATTCCTGACACTGTTTTGACTCCTTTACACATTTTAATAGGGTCTTTGCAAGATAACGGATTAAAAATAAAATAAAACAATATTATAAAATGTAGATACAACTATAGCATGCTTAAGATGAGCACACAGCATTGTTTTTTTTTTAAAGTTAAGTATGCATCATAAAGTACCTTTTTTGGTTTTGTTTCTCAGATTTAGTCTTAAAAATGACTAGGACTTAATGATGATCGCTAACTTTACTAGGACTAAATTAATCCTTTTTTTGTTGGTCCAGACCAAAATGAACCAACAGAACTGTAGGTGTGAACACACCCTTAGATGTACCAGTATGGTGAAGATGATGATGACATGCAAGTATAGTGCTAATGTGAACTCATTTTTCTTCTGGTAATGTATTCACAGTAAAAGAGAACATTATTTTTATACATTATTTTTTTTTACATTTTCCTGCAGGATCTGACTCGCCATCCTCATCGACACCTGAAGAGGGTGACACTGAGGATGACGGTCAAGCAGTGAGTGTTTTTCTCATTTCAAACTGCTTCACATATTGTGCGCCCAGATTCCTATGAAGTCATCATAAATTTTAAAGTCAATAAAATCACAACTGACTCTATTTGTTTTCTTAATTCTGTGTTCCTGGTCATTTTAAAGAATCCTGTCTTTATTCTATATTATTTTAATGACAATAATTTAGTTGGCTTGGTCTCCTTTTGCTCTATCCAGTCAAACCAGATTCAAAGCCACATGAGTCTGACCATGATTCACTCATAAATCAAAACTATCCTAACTCCAGCAGTCATCTCTACATGTCATTTCCTTTTTTTTTGGTGGTTTTAGCATTAGGTGGTTCTGCATGTTTGATGACTTGCAGTCTGTCTCAGTCTCATACAGGGAGTGAGTCGTCATCCAATAGCAGAAAGGAGATGCTGCCCAAACCCATTACCATCGTGACCAGTGAGTCCTCCTCCACCTGTTTTGTGCGCCCCTCAGATGAATTTGCGTACGGGAACAGGACACAGACCCCGGCACAGGTAAAAGATTCACTTCCCATTTGATTCCTTTTGAATTCAGTGAGTTGATTTCAATTTATTGGTTAATGGCATGATCACTGTAGAAGAAGGATTTTTTTATTTTAAAAAACAGATGTCGTGTTCTTAGAAATGTACTATTTGTATTCATGTTAATTTCTAACACTCTTTAAAAAATGTGATTACAAAATAATTTTTTTTGGTTCCCCAACAAATGTGAACATTGCTTAAGATAACCCAGATTCTTATTTTGAATAACATTTCTACCAGAATTGAAGTGGTTGCATGAATGTTAAAGGTTCTTCACTGAGCTACATTCCAATAACAAACAAAAACATGTATCAGTGTGTGGAAAAAAAGAGGTTTTATACCAATTTCAAGGTGTAACTTTAAAAATGTCCTGCGGCGCAACCATCATTATGAAGGTACAACATAATCACTTTTGAATAAGTCAAAAACTGATGATAAGCATTTAAAAATTGTCTGAATCAAACAATAGCAGTGTAGCAACTAAACAAAATATTTTCTAAAATGTAATCAGAGAATCTGTATTTGAGTCACTGAATGAATTAACGACATTTTAAATCACATTACATTTAACCCTCACTCTTCTCCTACCACAGATCCACACCCGACCTTCCCAGCACCAGCTCACCCAAGTCACAGCTGTGTTGAACCCTCCGACGCCCCCTCCGCCCCCTCCGGCTCCTCCGACTCCCCCTGCAGTGCCCCCTGCTGCCTCTCCCCTCTCTCCGCTCTCGCCCACCATCTCCCTGCTGGAGGAAGGGGACCTCCGCAGCCTGGACCCCTGCAAGGACCTGTGGGGTACGCGTGGCTACGAGGACTACCGCCGCGCAGGTGCTACACGGACCAAGGTGGGTGGGCTGACAGGGGGTGTGGTGGTAGGTGGCGGGCAGGACAAATCGGAGCTTTGTGTGGTGCGCTTCGAGAAAGAATTGGCAGGCGTGGGCACCACAGGCTGCGAAGTCACCGTCATGCTGGACACCAAAGGCTCTCAGCGCAACTCTTCACCCACCTGCATGCCCAACGCTGTGCCGGGGGTGCCGTCGGCCAGCGGCTCCCCGCAGGAGACGGGCAAAAGCTCGCCCTCTCCCTGCTGCATCCACACCTCACTCGCCACGCCCCGCTCTCGGACTCGCAAGCGAGGGGCCGGCGGAGGGGAAGCCATCTCCCCTGATGACGACAGCTCCTGCCCGCAGGGCTCCTCCTCGTGCTCGTCGCGCTGTGTGTACTGCCGCTCCGTCTTCAGCGCCTCCGAGAATGGACGGGGCCGCTGCCGGGACGCTCCCGACCTGGCACTACACTGCCTACGACAGTGGACGTGCGTGTGGTGCGCGGAGAGCCTACTTTACCATTGCATGTCAGACTCTGAGGGTGAGTTCTGGGAGCCGTGCTCATGCGAGGACTCGATGGGTGGCCGGCCGCACCCGCTGTGCTGTGCCCGCTGGATGGCGCTGCTGGCGTTGTCTCTTTTCGTGCCCTGCATGTGCTGCTACCTGCCCCTGCGCGCATGCCTGCGTTGTGGGGAGAGATGTGGCTGCTGCGGAGGAAAGCACAAGGCCGTGCGATGAGGCCTGACTGGGGGAGGGTGCGTGGCCGGGGCTTATTGTGTTGGGGACAGGAGCACAAAGATGAGGGACAGCCGTAAAGCCAGATCTCCTACATAAACCTTCATGATAATATCCTCCCCTCGCCCCCTCCGAGGCCGTCTGCTGCATTCCGCTCTTTCTGTTCTCTGCTCGGACCCTTCACGCTCGTACCGGCATTGGGTGGATGCATGGGTTCGGGGAGATTGCTCTCTGATTTGCTGGTGGTTGGAGTCAGGGGTAGGGAGTGAATGGGGATCAGTGACGTGTAAACAATTGTTAGTTTTATTTTCTCTTGAGTTTTTTTTTTTGATTCAGTTTTTTTCATTTAGGGAGAAAATATGAGATGAAAAATGTTTATAGCTATGGTTATCAGACCTTTTGAGTATCTTATTTTACTTGAACTATTGAAAGATATTTTTTTGCAGTTTATTTAATGAACACACTCCCATTGTACCTCTAAGTTACTGATTTTTACCTCAATGTCCAGAGGAGAGAAAGGCAGATAGAGAAAGAGACACTTATTTCGGGGGACTGTGTGCTGTGGTGAGGTTTTGTATATGGTCTTTGCGATAGGTTTTTCACGCATGTTCGACTAGAACATATTTGTGAAGGAGAAAATTTTGATGTCGTACCACTTTTAGTTGTTCAAGAACAGGGAACGTGAACGGTCTGATCGAGGGCAGTTTCACCAAAACCACCACATTCACCACATGCCGACACATACATGCTCATTCTTCTGTCAAGAGTATAGTATAGTATTTTACTTGCCAACAACCGAGAATGTTGCCTATATTAAATGTATAGACCAAAAAAAGTGGAGAGATAATCTAGACCTGAATCTGCCGAACATTTGCACAGCAAATGTGAACTGAGGCCTTGAAATGTAGTTGTACAAGCCACCAAAAATGCAGTGCAATTAGTTATTACTCAGAGAGAAGGATTGTTGTGTGTGACACAACACTTTATCTGTTAGTATGGCAACAAGAGATGTACTCAATAATTAACTAAAATGGGTTACGCTGCACCTCCTGTGTGCTTTTGGGTCATTTCACCAGAGCAACAAAGCCTCAGGACAGTTTGTCTGTGGAGCTGTGAAACCCGCCCACAGTGAAATCCTATTGGTCTAAAAACCTCAGCTGTGTTCTGATTGGCTGTATAACAGTATATTTTTGTTCTCACTGTGTACAGACAAGTGACTTGACACTTAAAATTTGTTACAATGAAGAATATAAAGCATTTAGACCAATCAGTTCAAACGCTGCCTGGCATTAACGGTTTGGACCTCAAAGTGTTAAGAAACGTTGCTTTAAAATATCTCAAAGCTGCTACTTCAACGCCCTCTAAACTTGTTTGTACCTCGCTGCTAGTAATGAGGAGTTAGGGAATCAGACACAGCCCGGTAGTCAAAAGAGTTCGAACGCCTCCAAATGATATCAGTGACGGGAAAAACGTATGTCCGAGTTACAGAGGAAACAGTGTTGTATTAACTGCTCATTAGAGTCACTTTAAAAGAAAAATGTTTTTACAGCAGGATGAACCACCGAACCATTCACACATATGTTGTATATCATCGTCCATTTGGACTCATTTCAGTCCGATTTCAAAGATGTGAAAACATTTTCTCACACTCGCACATAATCACTCACTCTTTACGGGCAGAATATTAGACATGAGTAGAGAAACACAAAAGACCCAAAAATAGCACTGGAGAAAAAAAAAAAGAGAGAGAGAAATTTGAGGGACGAGACCACCCTTGAGGGCCCTAGTCATACATCCTATTAATAAATGTGCCTTTTGATTTATTTAACCAATAACCTATAATTTCTAAGTAACGACGTACCTAAATACTCATTTTCTTTTTCGGGTTGTTTATTTCTGCCAATGTGCATATTTTAATATGTATGTGTCTATTAGTTTGAAAAGTAATCAATGGAAAATATTACCTGTTTATATATTTATTGAGATATTTATTCTAATTCTTTATTTATTTTTGGAGACGGGTTTTTATTTTCTGTGCTGTCTTACTTCTCTGACTTTGTGCCAATTTGCTGCTTTGAGGTGTTACATATCGTGGGTTTGTATCATTAATTAAACCCTAACTCTATATTTTAATGAAACGTTTGCCCTCTGCATCATGTTTACATGTGTTTATGTGTGTATGCTAATACTGGGATGGCATAATACAGAGTTTACTTGTTTTGGAGCACAAGACAGCAATAGTGCGTTGTACTCCATTCACATGTCCACTTAGAATAAGATGAATTTCATGAAGAAACTCAAATCCAGCTCATATTTAAGCCCCAAAACAGACTTTTTACTTACCCTTTATTTTATCGTGTCCCTGTTAGTCACGATCACCAGCGATCTAGCAGTTGCAGATTGCTGGAGAACTACAAATCTCACACTGATATGAACTACAAACCCCATCATGCACCCCAAATGGCAGGTACCAGACCTTCATGAACTCTCAGAATGGTGGGCGCCAGATCCTTCGTGGGACTCGAGTGAATCTGCCGCCTGCCATTCAGGGGGTTCATGAGGGTCTGGCGCCCGCCATTCGGGGTGCATGATGGGATTTGCATGTTATATCAGTGGGAGATTTGTAGTTCTCCAGCAATCTGTAACTGCTAGATCGCTGGTGATCCTGACAGATACAAAGACATTTTGCATTTAACCCTACAATTCCCCTCCCAGAGAAGTTACAATTCCTTCCATCTCCAATCAAAATGACCCGAGCATATAAATAACCATTTTTTTGGTCCCAAAAGCATATAATTTAAGTCTGATAATTTGACTCCAAGTCATGTTTAGACATTACAATCAAATTTTTGGGGGGGAACTAAATTAAGCATTTTTAATTAAAACACACACAGTGCAGATGTGTGTGTTTTTGTATCTTGCTAAGTTTATTCAGCAACAGATGTTCAATGGCCTTCAATTGTGTTCTGAATTGTGCCACGTTTTTTATATATTTGTTTTCTTTTTTGATGAACAAAAACTCATCCCTTTCCATTCATTTTTATGGGTCAAACTGACCTGCAAGTGAAGGATGTATTACTATTTTGTTTAGCAGCCACAACAGCATTTGAATCCAGTAGTAAGTGTGATAATAGCTACAAAGTCTTGCCATTCTGATGAATACTCACTTCTTTTATTTAAATGAAAAGAAAATTCTTCTCAGAGTTTCAGGTTTAAAGGGATAGTTCACCCAAAAATAAAAATTCCTCACCATTTAACTACTTTTGAACACAAAATAAAATATTCTAAAGAAACCAGCAGCCACTGACATACATAGTATAAAAACAAAAAAGATTATGGAAGTCAATAAAAAGAGCTAAAAAATATCTATATAAATAGTATAAATATATAATTTAAATTACTTACCTGCAGATCTCAAGATGGTCACTGAAGTTCAGGTCAACTGGTGGTCAAATTATGTGCGAAAAGTAAGCCCATTTTCACAATTCTTGCCTGTTGAATCTGGAATATGATAATAGGATAAAGCTAAAAAAAATGCATCAATTAGGGTTATAGAATAAAAAATATTGAATGAAAATTTCTTAAGTATACATACCTTATTTATTTGTTCATTATTTACTTTTATTTTGGGGGATTCACAAACTTAACTGATCTGCATTTATTCTTTGAGGCATCTCAAAAGGTACTCAAAAGGTGTTGGATTAAAGAGATCGCAAAAATAACACCCAAAAATGACAACAGAGGAAGATATTTTGAAGAAAGCTGAAAACCTGTAACCATTGACATCCATAATAGGAAAAACAAATACTACTCCAGTCAATGGTTGCAACATTTTTCAAAATATCTTCTTTTGTGTTTAACAGTAAAACTCAAAGGATTGAAACACTTAAAAGGTAGAGTAACCCTACTGAAAAAAACAGCATATGCTGGTAAGGTATGTTTTGATGCTGGTATGCTGGTCTTGCTGGTCTTAATGCTGGTTTTACTGGTCTCAATGCTGGTTTTGCTGGTCTTGCTGGTCTCAATGCTGGTTTCAGTGCTGGTCTCAATGCTGGTTTTGCTGGTCTCAATGCTGCTCCTGACCAGCATTGAGACCAGCAAGACCAACATTGAGACCAGAAAAAACAGCATTGAGACCAGCAGGACCAGCATTGAGACCAGCAAAACCAGCATTGAGACCAGCAAAACCAGCATTGAGACCAGCAAAACCAGCATTGAAACAAGCAAGACCAGCATACCAGCATCAAAACATACCTTACCAGCATATGCTGTTTTTTTCAGCAGGGAAATGATGACAGAATTTCCCTTTTTGAGCGAACTTTCCCTTTAAGATCTGGTGATTTGGTGGACATCTGAAATCATGTGCAAAAAGATCTGAGATTTGTGACATGACGTTATACAGTTGAAAGTAGCCATCACAAAACGGGAATACTGTGGTCGTTAAAGAGATGTGGTCAACAACCGTACTCTCAGGTAAGATTTCAACAATATTTAGTTTGTACTAAAGTGTGCAATGCAAATCTCCCTCACACCATTACACTATTACTTGCCTGAACCGAGCGTTAATACAAGACAACATGGATAGCCAAGCTGTTTACACCAAATTAATACTCTGTTTTCAGAATGCCGCTGTACAAAGCAAGAGTCATCAGACCTGGCAACCTATCCCTGCTGAAAAATCCAGCTTAAACCAGCCTAGGATGGTTGGCTGGTTTTAGCTGGTCGACCAGCCTGGTTTTAGAGGGGTTATGGCCATTTCCAGGCTGGTTTCCAGTCATTTCCAGCCTGGTCTTAGCTGGTCAGGCTGGGAGATGACCAGCTAAAACCAGCTTGACCAGCCTAGTCAGACTGGGAGCCCAGCTAAAACCAGCTATGTCCAGCTTAAACCAGGCTGGTCAAGTTGGTTTTAGCTGGTCATTTTCCAGCCTGACCAGCTAAGACCAGGCTGGAAATGGCTGGAAACCAGCCTGGAAATGGCCAAAACCCCTCTAAAACCAGGCTTCAAATCTGGTCATTCCTCTGGCATTAACGAGGCGTTTTCATTCACAGATCTGCCACTCACTGGATAGTAAACACTAGAGATGTTTGTGTGTGAAAACCTTTTTGAAATACTCAGACCAACAACTATTTCATGTTCAAAGTCACTGAAATCACATTTCCCCTTCATTCTGATGCTTGTTTTGAACTCGTCTGTACCACCTCGTCTAACATTACATTACCGGGTTGCCAGGTTATCAGAACTCGAAATATGCCACCGCACATTCGTAAAATACATATTTTACATCACCGTATGCATTATAAATGGCTTCTAAACTTTAAATAACATTAGTAATTATACAAATTTTGTTTTCATAAAACAAGTCTTACCTTAACTTGACAACTCCTTACATGACTGTCGTGTGCTGTCCAGTGAAAAACGTTAGAGATGCGGGTGGACAATTCAAACGACTCTGGCGGAAGTGAACTTGTGAAGGTAAATTAAAATTAAATATATTAAAATCAATCAAAATTAAACATTGACGATATGAATTAAATTGTAATTCGACGCACTTTCTTCTGTATGTCATATACTTTTGTAGTTATAATTTAGCAACAGTACATGGAGAGTCCCCTTTCAATCTGTTACCGTACAAACGAAACACCTGCACATCACAAGTGTGCTCGGTTTCATTATAATTATACATTAAAATATACATTTAGTTAAGTACATTTTTGTAAGGCAACCATATAAATATAATCGCTGAACAATAATAATAACATTAACCGCTGCAAGTGGTGATGAAAGTAGCCAAATTCCGCGGGAAAACCACGAATTGGCGAATCTGCTGCCTCAGAGACTGACTTTTCACTTTGGGGACTTAAGTTGAGGTCCCCAGGGTAAACATGTTTATAAATCATACAAAATGGAAGTATTTTGCAAATGTAAAACTGCATATTGTTTCCTGTGAGGGTCGGGTTTAGGGGTATAATATAGACCATTTCAATGTGGTGATGTCATTGGCCCATGAACATTTCTTGCTCGTTATCAAACTATTTCATGACTGTAACTATAGGAAATTCAATGATCACTTAATGTTTTACAGCTATCATAACATTATTTAGCAATATGTGGCTCTTTTCGTATTCTCAGAAGCTATAGAAATTAAAAACGTAAAACAGGAAATACGTTGGGACCATTGTTTTTGTTTACATCCCTCATAGGCTACCGTTTGTACAGTAGAAACCTCATTACGTTTGAAAGTCCCCATCGGGATATAAAAACGAGTGTGTGTTTTCAAGGACATAACGTAATTTTAAAGAACATTCATATCGATTCATATATATGATTTTAATAGTATAGAATCATAACCACAGTGGCCACTAGATCGAGTCATATTTCCCCACACACTTTCTGGTTTTGTCCACAAGAGGGCGCATTGCTTAGAGTAATACAATCTCAGGCTCTAACGCACTGATTTAAAGGGATGGTTCACCCAAAAATATAAATTCTCTCATCATTACTCCTTCATTTGTTCCAAACCGGTTTCTTTCTTCTGTTGAACACAAAGGAAGATATATTAAAAAATGTTGGGAAAAGCCATTGACTTCCATATGTTTTTGTTCCTACTGTAGATGTCAAAGACCGCTGGTTTCCAACATTCTTCAGAATATCTTGTTTTGTGTTCAACAGAAGAAAGAAACTCATAAAAGTTTGAAGCCACTTAAGTGTGAGTACATGGTGAGGTATTTCCATTTTTGAATAAACTCATTACAAGCAGACTGACATTAAGAGAGTTTTCACATTTATTTATTTACACATGTGCTGGAGAGAATATGACAGATGGAGGAGCTGGATGGACAGTGGAGGTGTGTGTGTGCATGTCTGGTCATGTTTGAGCTCAGGACAGATGCTGGCGTTTGTGTTTCAGGATCTCAGTTGAGGTGAGAGTCAGGTCTTTATTACAGACATCACAGTGGTAAACCCTGGTCAGAGCAGATGCAGAGGACGAGGATGGATTTACACTTTCAGACTCTGTGAAAACAAAGACAAAAGGCATTTACATTTTGAACTGATTGTTAAAATTGGACATCTGTAGCATTTAGAACTGTGGCGAAACATTCTAGAAATTCAGAGATTTTCGATGTGCATCAATATTCTCTCTTGAATTGAGCCTGAGATTAGTTTTTAATGGCAAATGATGCTGTATGAGCTCCAAACAGCCGTATTCTGCTTGCATCATAGTGAGCTGTGTTTACCATAAAACACAACTTACGGGACTCACAAACACACAAGTGCTCTTCCTTGTGAGCATTTGAGTGTACAGTAAAAACTAGTCAAGAGCGCCATCTAGCCTACAGTGCCATCTGCTGTGTAAAAAAAAAAAAAAACTAGAACGCCATCTGCTGTTAAAAACTAGCATAGAGCGCCATCTGCTGTTAAAAACTAGCCTAGAGCGCCATCTGCTGTTAAAAACTAGCCTAGAGCGCTGTCTGCTGTTATTAGCCTAAAGCTGCATCTAATATTAAAAACTAGCCTAGAGCGCTGTCTGCTGTTACAAACTAACCTAGAGCGCCATCTGCTGTTAAAAACTAGCCTAGAGCGAACAGTGTCTGCTGTAACAAATTCGCCTAGAGCACCATCTGCTGTTAAAAACTAGCCTAAAGCTGCATCTGCTGTTAAAACTAGCCTAAGGAGCCGATCACACCGAACGCGCTTTTACGTTCCAAAAACGCGAGGCACACCACACTGTCTTTTTTGTTGACAAGAAAAAAGAAGCGCGTGCGGTTTATGTCGCTAGGCAACGACTGGATCAGCTGGGTATTGTGCAAGAGTGTTGCTGTTGATAATAATATAATTTTAATAATTAATAACATTGTTATATTCAAGATTTGTGATTCATACAGCACCGGATAACTCAAAACAGCAACCACAAGTCTCTCCTCAGTCTTCAAAAGTCTCCGTTGTTGTCTTGACAACACAAACGCTGCAGGCGCCTCAACGTAAACCCCGCCTCTCCTTTCATTTGATTGGAGAATGAAAAATATGCGAGTGACATAATGCATTTTTCCACTCAGACTTTTTTTCAACTGCGAGCGCACGGCGTGCAAGGGCAAAAACTTAAGGGGCAGCAGGCAGTTAAAGCGTGAGGCGCGCAGGGCGCATAAGCAGTGCGCAAAACGCTCGCTGCCGTTAGTAATCCATTCAAAAAAAAGGCGCCTCTCAACGCAAAAAGCACGTTCGGTGTGATCTGCCCCTAAAGCACCATCTGCTGTTAAAAACTAGCCTAGAGCGCCCTCTGCTGTTAAAAAAAAAACTAACCTAGAGCACAATCTGCTGTTAAAAACTAGCCTAGAACAGCATCTGCTGTTACAAATTCACCTAGAACGCCGTTTGCTGTTAAAACTAGCCTAGAGCGCCATCTGCTGTTATAAACTAGCCAAAAGCATCA
>CAIGQV010019081.1:8923526-8934162 GCA_903798115.1 Danio jaintianensis | reverse complement strand
ACTAGCCTAGAGCGCCATCTGCTGTTATAAACTAGCCAAAAGCATCATCTGCTGTTAAGTACTAGCCTAGAACGCCATCTGCTGTTAAACACTGAATTATTTCAATTATTTCACAGCTAAATCAAGAGACAAAAATGAAATCAAATCAAAATAAGGCTTTAGATGAGATGTGTAAGAAACTAGTCCTACACGAAGTTGTTTGCAGACAAAAACCTGACAACTGTCTCCAAACACAACAATGTTTTAGGTGTAGTAACTATAAACAGAGTAATTGCCTCCAGTCTCCAATTAATATAAAATACTTTGCATGACCACCTGAGGGGTGCACTACTTTCTAATAATTCAATGGCTTGGAGTCAATTATTCCACTTATACTATGGTTACTACACTTAAAGACACTGTTTAAATGTAGTAATACATAGTTATTACCCAATTAATGTAACAAAGAATCAAACCTTTGTTGATCACAGAGCATATTTACTATAATGATCCAAAGACTAATGAAAAAATCAATTTTTTTGTCATGGGAAGCAGGAGCAGATTGGCCTAAAGTAAATCTTCATCAACGCAGGCTTCAATGTTCAGAGTGACAGATCTCACCGTCCTCGGGCTGCTGTTCCTCTGCCGGCCTGCAGGAGGCCTCGTGCTGCATGCGCTCCAGAGGCGTGAGGGGCATGTAAAGGTCACAGCGAGGGCAAGTCCAAAACTTGCGCAAACACTCACTGTACAAGTCCTGGGAGTCCTGCGTCACACATATTACAAACACAGAGGAAACAAGCCATTAGATGACTGTAAAGTGTCGAAGCTTGTTTTTAGCCCTGGAATAATATAAAAAGTGGAATAAAAGTCTGACATTAAGCTAAACTGGCCGTAGTGTATGTGTGTGAATGCAAGAGTGTATGGGTGTTTCCCAATGTTGGGTTGTGGCTGGAAGGGCATCCGCTGCGTAAAACCTATGCTGGATAAATTGGCGGTTCATTCCGCTGTGGCGACCCCAGATTAATAAAGGGACTAAGCCAAAGGAAAATGAATGAAAAGTCTGACATTTTGCACAGTTGCAAATTTATATATCACAATTTACACATTTCTCCTTACAACTAGAAGCTGATATACATCATTTGCAGGATATAACTGTTATGTCAAGTTTATTTAACCTTGTAGTTGACTTTTCATCAGAATTGTTTTAATTGTTTTTGTTTTAAACTCATGGAAATTTCCTAACCTGTAAATGTGAGTTGATCCAGCAATTTTGACTTATTTTGTTTAATTGGTTTCATTATTTTTTTTAAATTTTATTTTACAATTTTGAGTTTACATCTTGGAATCCTGTTTTGTTTTTTTACGTGAGATATAAAGTCAGAATAAACATAACCATAATTCAAAACCATGTATTATTTCAATACATATTTTCATAATATGGGTGGCGCGGTGGGTAGCGCTGTCGCCTCACAGCAAGAAGGTCGCTGGTTCAAGGCTCGGCTGGGCCAGTTGGCATTTCTGTGTGGAGTTTGCATGTTCTCCCTGTGTTCGCGTGGGTTTCCTCCGGGTGTGGTATAGGTGAATTGGGTAAGCTAAATTGTCCATAGTGTATGTGTGTGAATGAGAGTGTATGGGTGTTTCCCAGTGTTGGGTTGCAGCTGGAAGGGCATCTGCTGCGTAAAACATATGCTGGATAAGTTGGCGGTTCATTCCGCTGTGGCGACCCCAGATTAATAAAGGGACTAAGCCAAAAAGAAAATGAATGAAGAATTTGAAATTTACTCTATTTTTAGGAGTTTGCATCTGGTAATTGATGTTTTTATTCACAAATGTGTTAGAATCTCACAATTGCTAGCTATAAATCATAATTGTGCTTGCATGCATACATACATACATACATACATACATACATACATCACAGACTACTGTTTCTCCAAAAAATATATATATATATATTTGGAAAAGGTTTCAATCTTTTATCTCACTATTATGACTTGCTACTGTGTCTTGGTATTCTGAAATTGAAGGAAGTCAGAAATTTCTGGAAGCTACAGAATAAAAATAAATAGACCAAAGAGGCATTTTGTTTCCAATTCTGAATTGCAACTTTACTTCACACTTTCTTGCAATTCTGAGCTTATATTTCAGATTTGTTTTCTCAGAATTGTGACTTAACTTTTAAAAGGAGTTTATATCTTTTATTAATTCTGAGAAAAAAAAAAAGTTGTGAGATAAATCACAAGTATATACACTCAAAGATGAGGAAAACTACAGGACTTACACAGAGACAGTTGTAGGTGAAGTAGCTGCACAAACGCAGGCCTCCTTTAATGGGATCTGGTTCTGCCTTCATCCCAGGAAACAGAGAACCGATAGCTGCAGCAGAAGAAAGATCCGGATCCTGCTGAGGTCCGATGTACAGGTTCTGTGACTGCAGCGCAGTCAGACGCTTCAGACTGTAATTAACCTATCAGACAAAATCAGAGTCACGCAAATCGTTCCAAGTTTGTTCCAAGTTTGATCCAAATCGATAATACAGATTAGAGCAGCAAGATTCTGAATCATGATCAACAAGGTTCTGACCAAATGTTTATCTGCTGCCATCTATTAAAAAAATAAACTTTGTAAATAATATTTGATAAAGACTTCATGTTTCATCACTGGATGAATTAGCATTTTTGAAAAATACCTTAAAAAGGAATTATCAAGTGACAAATAGATTTTTGATGATTGCTTGTCGCCATCTATTGGCATAATAATGCCAAATAATAATTACTACAACCTTCATTTGAAGTGTTAATTTGCTTTTAAATGGCAATTTCAGTCTTTACTATAAATAGAGCTGTGGCGAAATTAATTCTGTTTTTCTGTTCGAGAAATAAATTCTACAATGATTCTGAGATTTTCAAAATGCATTGCTGTTCTCTCGAATCGATTCTGAGCTCAGTGTTTAGCAGCAGACGGCGTTCTAGGCTAGTTTTTAACAGCAGATAGGCTCGTTTTTAACAGAAGACGGCGCTCTAGGCTAGTGTTTAATAGCAGATGTTGGTCTAGGACACTTTTTAACAGCAGATGGCGCTCTAGGCTAGTTTTTAACTAACACTTAAGCGCTCATGAGAAAGAGTGCTTGTGCATTTGACTGAGTCATGTAAATTGGCTTTATGTCATGAGTTTAATGTAAACAGCTCACTTGATTATTTTAGGTTCAGGTGGTATTTGTAAGGAATTTGATGCAAGCAGAGTACAATGTTTTCTAAAAAAAAAAAAAAAATACAAACACTACCATCTGCAGTTAAAAACTAAGCTAAGAACAGCGATTAATTTAGAAAATCTCAGATTCAATGCAAAAAAAACAAAAAACTATTTCTCCAACAATTTTTTACCACAGCTTTAACCATAAACATATGACTATTTGATTATTCTTTAAATGTCATTTGAGTTACAAACAAAGACAGTCGCAGTTTAATAACCATACATGCTCTATTTGGGTCAAACACAGATTTGAATGTACAGCTGTGGCCGTCGTTTAATAAACATGAAAATTGTGTGGGTGATCTTTTCACGATTAAACATGCCGTTTTAACACAGACTCATCATTACAGTGTGTTTACGTCATTACCTCAGTGTACAGTAGAAACCGCACAAGTCCTTCACAGAGCTTCTCCAGTTCTCTGCGGGACACTCTGGGTCCACTTGAGCCGAATCCAGCAGAGGAACCAGACCCGCTCTGTCTGAGCTGAGCCTGAAGCAGCCTTTCCCATTCAGCCCGCAGACTGAGGGCCGAGGAGAGCACTTTCAAAGCCGCGTCTCCATCAGTCAAGCTCAGCTCCAACCAGCCGTCCACCACCATCCGCGTGCAGTCCGCATTACTGTTCACTGAGTTGGCCACCAGCAGCAAAGCCTGCCAGAGATGAAGGGAAAAAAATGGTTTAAATAAACAAAAAATTAGCTCAATTTAAAGTTGGATTAAAATAAGAAAAGAAAAGAAAAGAAAAAAAAGCGGAAAAGCTCAAAGTAGGGCCTCCACATATTGATCTGAGATTCCTTCGGGTGCTCCGGTTTCCCCCACAGTCCAATTGAGTGAATTGGATAAACTTAATTGGCCTCTTTGAGTGTGTTTTAATGAGAAAGTGTATGGGTGTTTCCCAACCTATGGGGTTCATGAGTTAGTGGGTTGCGGCTGGAAGTACAAAAATAGGAAGAATTACGTTGTGGTGCCCCGAAGGAAAGTGAGTATTATCAAAGTTTGCGGTAAGTAAGATTTTAAAACTTTTTTCAAAGAAGCCTTTATTGATCAAATAATTGCAATGTTAGTGAGCAGAAGAGTAAAAATCTAATTTCTATATACAAACATATTAAATATTTTTAATTTTTCATCATTTCTATTTAATTTTTTTTTTTTTTTAATCTGAAGGTCCATATTAACCATATTTGGAACGGTCGTGAATATTATTGAGCTTTGCTCTGAGACTTGCAGCCTACACACACACACACACACACACACACACACACACGAGTTCTGTTGTGGATGAAATTTAGGCTAAATTATAATTGAACTTGACAAAAAAGACCGACAGAGAAGCTATAAATGTCAAAGTAAACACAGCCAGGAACTAATATCAAACTCTGCATGAACAGATTTAATAAAGCAAGGGCTGAGTGATTGAGACGATTCTTAAACGTGCATTCACACACTTACAATCTACTACATGTGTTTGGTGAAAAATACTCAGCAAATTTCACAATAAACACGATAAAATAATGAAAAATACAATTAAACATACCTTATGCCTCTTCAGGGTGGAGCTGAATAAATTTATAATCCGTTTGTGCATTTTGTGTTCATGTGAAAAGCTGGCGCCTGGAGTCATTGCTCAGTAACGCATAGTAAACAATCTGTGTCTCCCGTTTTCAAAATAAAAGTCCCACTTACATAGTAAGTTAAATATAAACTTTAAATAACTAAGGGAGAAAAATAATCATGGTTGTCTCAACAGGAAATGTGGCTTAACAAACGCAGCCTGGGGGGGGCGCATATTAATGAAGCCGGATCAACATTTCAGTCTGTGTTTTGGCTAGTGTCCACCTAATGACGCATCTGCTCGTCAGGTCTGGATAATGTACAACATGACCTAAAGTGCATGCAAATGCTGAGGGCATGCCCCGCGAGTCACGCAACAGTTTGTTTTGTGTTCTGATTGGCCTGTGTTTCACAGGAGATTTACACTCGGGGAATTTACATGAGAACAAAAAAACAATGGTGTTTGAGGCTCATGGTATGGTCATTTCCACAGGGGTGGACTGGGTCAGTATTTTTGCCTGGGATAGATATTGAACCCTAGGTCACTATAGCGATCGGTAAGAGAAGAGCGGGGGGTGGCGGGGGCGATTTTAAGTTAAGTGAACAGTCGGTTGGGGGAGGCGATGACGATCAGTAAGTTTAGAGCGGGGGGAGGGCGATCAGTAAGTGTAGAGCGCTTGCCGGGGGGACGGGGGGGTATTTGGGGAGTATGCTTCCTATGGCCAGTCCACCCCTGCATTTCTATGTACTGAACTTTTATTATTTTACTATGCCCATGTATACCCAGATTTTCTTTATAGGGGACCTTAAAAGTTTACCAAAACAAATCGTTTTTTCTTTCAGTGGATTAATTTGCACAGATTAATTGTTCACGTTTTAAACATTGTAAATATTGTTTTCATACAGACATTAACAAAAAATAAGATAAACATGACGGTTTCCTTTCTCTCAACTTTCACTTACCTGTAGTGCTGGAACCCGCACACAGTTTGAAAGGTAAGGCTTGTTTGTTTCCAGGAGAGTGACGAATGCCAGTAACTGATGCCTGTTGCTCTGGCCTTTATCAGCACCTATATATATATATATATATAGAGAGAGAGAGAGAGAGAGAGAGAGAGAGAGAAAATGTAAGAGTGCAAACTGAGGACAGAGTCGCTCATGATTCATGCTTATTTGGTACCAAACTCGCTGGTCTCATGTTCAGGGACGTGAAGGACTTCAGGATCACTGGCAAACACACTGGTCGGGTGGATCACAACACCTTGTTTATTTCGTGTGTGGAACACCTAACACAGACCAAATAGTAAAGGGTTAGTAAAACAAAAGTTGAAATTCAGTTATTATTCACTCCATTCTTTCTTTTTCCCACCACAAAATTTCATAGCATCATCAAACTATGCCTTTGTTTGTTGTGAATAATTTCCCTCTAGTGGCAAAAATTGTTTGTTTTTTTATCCTGTAAGATCAAACAATGACTTTTTGAGTGCACTATCCCTTTAACTGTCTGCTAGTAGTCCAATATTTCTGTGTGAGTTACAGTGTGTATGTAGCAGTTACCTGATCAGAGTCTTTGCGCGTAGCATTATGCTCATCTGGCACTGCGAGCTGTGGGTACAGACCCCGACACAGCAGCAGTTTGAGCAGAGCCTGCTGCAGTGACGACAGAGCAGCACTGGCATATGCAGACTCCTGCAGCTCATTCACATTGTGACGCAACTTGAACTTGACTTCCTGAAACAGCCAGACAAATAATAAGGGCATGGGTCTTATTTTGCCCTAAAATAAATCAATACTCTAAAATAATTTGAATTTAAAAAAAATAAAAATAAAAAGTGGTGATTTTATGAAAAAAAAAAAAAAAAAAAAAGATTTCTTGAGGAAACTGTCACACGTTCAGCTTTATAGATGTCATCACCAGTGTTGGGTAAGTTACTTAAAAAAAAAAGTAATAGATTACAAATTACTGATTACTACTGGAAAATTGTAATCGGATTACATTAATTACCTAAATGTAAAAAGTAATCAGATTACTAATTACTTTACTTTGAAGTTAGTTTTAAAACACATAAAATATACCTATAAAAATACAAAATAAACTGCAGCTCTTTCAGTGATTTAATATTCACTAAGAAACATCACAATGGTTTGATCACAGCAGCTTGAGGTATTCAAAAGACTTAAAATGCTCTCATCATTCACTTGTTTCATACCTGTTTGTCTTTTTTTAACACAAAAGACATGAAAACTGTATACCTGTAACCATTGATATCCATAGTATGAAAAAGCACTGCAGTGTTTGGGTGTTCTGAGTTTGTCTGAGGTAATTAGTCTACCGAAATGTGTATATTCCATACAAAGTATGAAGCTGACTGGTCAGTTCTTGTCGCAAGACGCGCGCCTCGATTGGAATTAACGAACTTGCTCGCGCAAAAGATGCGATATGTGAACGGCCCCATAAGCAGCGGTGCTTCTCTTCACATTCAGAAGATACCTTCACTCCCAATTCTGCACAAAAATCCAATTTACCCTGTTCAGGCTGAGTTGGACCCCTGTGTTTTTGGGCGCCGGTGTCCTCCTTGGTGACAAGTCCTTGAACAAGTTTCTGGTCGAGTTAAAAGCAGTCGAAAGTTCTTAAGAGACTGGAAATAGACTGCATTTCACAGCAATATTTTTGTTTTTACACTCAATGAAATCAAAGTAATGTCTGTATTTCCACTTGAAGAAGCAACCACTCTCGACAGCAGCCATTTCAGCTCGCGTTCTCCAGCAATTTAAAAGCGCATGCTTATTAACTGATGTTGCAGCAGAAAACGTAATTTAAAAGCAGCAATTTTTCTTCTAAAAACTATATTTGTAACGCAAGTAACGCAGTTACATTGACTTTAGTAACTGTAATCAAATTACACAAATTTTAAATGTAATGCATTACATTACTGCGTTCCCCAAAAATGTAATTAGATTACAGTAACGCGTTACTAAGGAACGCATTACACCCAACTCTGGTCATCACTGTCACTTTTGAGAACATCAATGACTTCTTACTGAATAAAAAGGAATATTTTATAAAAAAAAATATAATAAAATATTCACTGACAATTGTGCATATTATATTAATGGGACAGTTCTATAATGTTATCATTAACTGAGTTTCATGTCATTCCCAACTTGTATGACATTGTCTTTATTCTACTGAACTCAAAAGATGATATTTTGAAGAATGCTAGTAACTAAACAGTTTCAATTCAATTTGCAATTCACCATATGGACAAAAGGCAATCGACAGAAACCAAAACGGTTTGCTAAACACTCATCAGAATAATATATTTTGTTAATTTGGCGCGTCCATGAAACTTAAATTATGTAAATTATGACAAAATAAAATGTTGCAATCGGCCCCTTTAAAGGGATAGTTCGATAGAGAAAAATGAAAATTTCCTCACCATTTACTCAAGCTATCCAAGCGGTTTTACACTTTTTCAAGAATTCCTTTCTTCTGTTGAACACAAAACAAGATGCTCTGAAGAAAAAAAAGCAGCCACTGACTTCCATAGTATTTTTTGTCCCTACTATGGAAGTCAATGGCTGCTGCTTTCCAAAATTCTTCGGTGTATAATCTTTTGAGTTCAGAAGAAAGAAAGTCAAACAAGTGAAGGATGAGTAAATGACAGAATTGAAATTTTTGTGTGAACTATCCCTTTAAGAAGAATTAATGTATTATCCAGATTAGCAATCTCTACTTTCCCCCAGTGCTGCACTATTAAACGTCCCTTGAAGTGCTTTGAAATGTGCATTTTTTTAAATTCGATGTGTGACGTAATCTCAACTGAAAAACTAAGAGAGGGCAGGACATGTAGTAGCTCCTCCCCTTTTAAAATAACAGCCAATAGCGTGTTGTTTTTCTCACAGCTGTGCCAGTGAGAGTGGATGAGCTCATGCGCATCAAATGAAAAGCAAATGTGAAGTGTCTTGAGGGAGGGCGGGGCATGTCAGATACTGGAGAGCTTTTGATTGGTCAGAAGATTTGATGAGAAACTGAAGTATGAGGTGAAAAAAAACGTTGATCCATTTAGGCAGAAGTGACAAACTGCAAGCTTTGAATGTTTATATCAGTTTTATATCATCTATACGTGAATTCTGTCACTGTATTTGGAGCACATTATAGCTAACAGATATTCTTAAAACTAACAGACTGATACTAACATCTAAAAATGTAATTAGAATCAACAGAAGCACCTGTATATCCATAGTCTGTTCAGCACCATCTTTTCTTTTCTTCCTGCTTGTGCTTGATTCCTCCGCATCAGACCCAGATGAAGCGTCTCCTTCTAGACCCTCCTCCAGGCGCAGCACTTTCCTCTTGGTGTTTTCCTGGAGCTCGTGGTCCCGCTTCAGCTGGTGGAGCTTCTGTCTCTCTGTAAATCTCTCCCGGCGTCGAGCTCGGTCCTGCGGTTCAGTCGCTCTGCCTGTATCGTCCTCCAGGAGACCATGAGAGCGCAGCAGCTCCTGTGCAGAAACAGATCGCACACAGTCAGGACCACAATCACAGCTTTTGGGAAGTCAGAAAACTGTGGATAGAAAGCTGCTGACTTTGAATTGTCTCCTCAAGTTCACCATTTCGTAAAGCCTCTGTTCCTCCAGACCTCTCCTCCTGCACCACTTTCGGGAGCCACTTCCTCTGTCTGCTTTTACCTGTGGATTTTGGATAGATGTTAGAAATACTGTACCTTTGACATCTGTACATTTGATTCCTGACCTTTGACATCATCTAAAGCTCACTTAAGGAGATAGTTCACCCAAAAATGATCATTTACTCACCTTCAAATGGTTATAAACGTTTACAGGTTTCTTTCTTCTGTTGAACGCTAAATAAGATATTTTGAAGAAAGCTGAAAAACGGTCACCATTGACTTCTACACTACCTGACAAAAGACTTGTCCAATCCACGTTTTAGGAACAACAAATAATAACTTGACATCTAGTTGATCATTTGGTATCAGAAGTGGCTTATATGAAAGGCAAAGGTCTCTAGATTACGCTTATTTTACCAAAATAAAATCTGATCATGCCTTGATTTTTAATTACTTAATTAGGACAGTAAGGTCTGACTTTGCTTAGACAAAAGTCTTGTCACTTAACAGAAATAATGTACAGTATAGAATATAAAGTCATGGTGCAGTGAATGCTCAATGTTCATGTCTGGTGACTGGGCTGGCCAATTCTGGAGCACCTTGACCTTCTTTGCTTTCAGGAACTTTGATGTGGAGGCTGAAGTATGAGAAGGAGCGCTATCCTGCTGAAGAATTTGCCCTCTCCTTTGGTTTGTACTGTAATGGGCAGCACAAATGTCTTGATACCTCAGGCTGGTGATGTTGCCATCCACTCTGCAGATCTCTCGCACGGCCCCATACTGAATGTAACCCCAAACCATGATTTTTCCTGTTATCAGTTTCCTTTTTTTTTTACAACTGTTTTAAAATGTTAGATTTCACATTTTTGGGACATCTTTTAAAGTTTTACCTTGGGAGCAAAAGTAAATAATATATATTTTTTCTTTGTATTCTGCTTTTGAGCACTGCAGTAAAAAATATAATTAAAATTATGCATGCATTGGTATTGATTATTAGAGGTTGTTTTGTTTGCATGTTTGTTTTTAAGTGACACTACATTCATTCAATCATTCATTCATTTTCTTTTCGGCTTAGTCCCTTTATTAATCTGGGGTCGCCACAGCGGAATGAACCACCAACTTATCCAGCATATGTTTTACGCAGCGGATGCCCTTCCAGCTGCAACCCATCACTGGGAAACATCCATACACACTCATTCACACACATACACTACGGACAATTTAGCTTA
>CAIGQV010019081.1:8889860-8917322 GCA_903798115.1 Danio jaintianensis | reverse complement strand
ACACACACACACACACACACACACACACACACACACACACACACACAGAAAATAGTAAAAAAAATAATAAATATATAAAATATTTTTTTTTAATAAGAGAATCAGAATATAACAATATCCTGTGATATATCATAGATATCATGTGACTGGAATAATGATGCAAAAAATTCTGCTTAGAAATCACAGGAATCAATGGCATTTTAAAATAGATTTTTTTTTTTATTCCTTTTTTTAATGTATTTAAAAGCTTTGATCTTTGATCTAATAAAATCTAATTCATACAAACTTTATATTCATTAAAGAAAGCGGAAGAAATCTGCTAAGCGGTCAACACTAATATATATATATATATATAATATCTAATAAAAATAGATCAAATAAATGCAGGCTTTGTGAGCAGAAGAGACTTCATAAAAAAATCATACTGTTTTAAAACTTAATTTATTTTGGTGTAAATAACATTATGAACATTATAAGTGAACTGACCTGAATGGGGAAGAGTCTGCCTGGTACCTGCAGCACAGGAGCGTCATTGAAGTAGCTGGAGAAGAGCTTGATGTTGATGGTGGCAGACATGAGCACCAGCCGCAGGTCTGGACGCAGGGACAGCAGGGAGCGCAGCACTCCCAGCAGGAAGTCACAGTGCAGGTGTCGCTCATGTACCTCGTCCACGATCAGCACCTGGTACTGGCCCAGCGACACGTCCTGCTGGATCTGCCGGAGCAGCAGGCCCTCAGTCAGAAACAGCAGTTTGGTGGCTATGGTGCGGCTTGTCTCAAAGCGGATCTGGTACCCGACCTGAAGAGAGAAAACGCTTGATCAAACCATTTTTATAATAACTTGCTTACATTATTACTGCAGTTTCTCTCTCTTTCTATCAATCCATCTATTTATCAATCCATCATACAATCCATTTATCCATCCTTCTTACTATCCATCCATCATACTATCCACCTATTTATCCATCCATCATACTATCCATCTATCTATCCATCAGTCTATTTATCCATCCATCATACTATCCATCTATCTATCTATCTATCCATCCATCCGTCCGTCCATCTTGCTATCCATCCATCCGTCCGTCCGTCCTTCTATCTATCCATCTATCTATCCATCCATCCATCTTACTATCCCTCTATCTTACTATCCATCTATCTATCCATCCATCTTACTATTTATCCATCTGTCCGTCCATCCATCCATCTTACTATTTATCTGTCCGTCCATCCATCCATCTTACTATTTATACGTCCATCCGTGCTAATTAACCTAGTTCCTAGAACCTACTGGAACCTAGTTCAGCCTTTAAATTGCACTCTAAGCTGAATACTAGTATCTTATAAAATATGAAATATAAAAAATATTGTAAAAAATCTAGTAAAATATTATGTACTGTTAAAAGATAAAGAAATCAGTTATTAGTAATTAGTTATTAAAACTTATGTTTAGAAATGTGTTGAAAAAAAAATCTTCCTTCTGTTAAACAGAATTTGGGAAAAAATAAATACACAGGTGGTCTAATAATTCTGACTTCAATTATACACTGATGTGTTACACTGATGAATAAAAAGGTTTGTACCTTGGAGCCGTACTGGTTGAGGCTCTCGAAGCTGACTCTCTTGGCCAGTGAGATGCAGGCAATGCGGCGCGGTTGAGTGCAGGCGATGTGGTTGATCCCTGACGCCAGCAGATACTGGGGCACCTGCGTGGACTTTCCACATCCAGTGTCTCCAGCCACCACCACCACAGGGTGAGTCCTGACCAGCTCCACGATCTTGTCCCGGTACTGGAAGATGGGCAGGCTCTTCTGCTCCCTTCTCAGCTTGGAAAGTTTGCTGAAGCTCTGTTTCTGGTTGAAGTCTAGGAAATGTAGAAGAGCCAGGCGGCCGTCTGTGATCTCCTGTCTGCCAGGACCAGAGCTCTCCCTCCGCCGATGGTCTGATCCTGCCAGCCGCTCCTCTATGTCTCTCGAGCACACTGAGATGTTAATCCTGTATCTGGCATCGTAGTCTTTTGGAAGCCCCAGATCCACACATCCAGTCTTCTTCTTGGCTTTCCTCTCGTGTAGGGCTGGGTGACATATCAAAAATCACATATCATGATATACAGTAGAAGTCAGAATTATTAGCCCCCCTGTATATTTATTTCCCCAATTTCTGTTTAACGGAAAGAACATTTCTAAACATAAGTTTTAATAACTCATTTCTAATAACAGATTTCTTTTATCTTTGCCATGATGACAGTCCATAATATTTTACTAGATATTTTTCAAGACACTAGTATTCAGCTTAAAGTGACATTTAAAGGCTTAACTAGGTTAATTAGTGAAGATTTTTTATTCCTTAAAAAAAATGTGCAGTGAACATGTCAACCTGTATAACCATCTATAGATGTGTAGACATGCATTTTGAGCAAAAAGGGCGACAACTGGTGGTGTATTTTGAGAAGAAAGGTGAAAACTGGTGGTGTATGTAGAATGGGTGTCCTGCTGAGGATTGTGTGCGGTCAACATTGTGAGGAGCTGTTGGAGAAAGTTTATATGTGAAACATTGATTATATATGTAATACCAAATGTTAAAAAGGCTGTTCATAAAATCAAATTTTATTTATAATAGATTAACCCTTGCTGTCAAAAGAATGCACGTGTGCATATCATTGACATCTCCACAACAGCATAGGCCCGCTTGTTGTTTAGATCCATTATAAGGAAAAAAGGTTAACGTGCCTTAATGTACTTCAATGGGGGAGAAAACACTTAATGTAATGTTTTTCACTTTATCTATGGAATTGGGACTCATTCCTTTTATAGTAGTTTGGGTTAATTACAAGAAAAGTTTGACAGAAATTAGTTTCTTTGGTTGATTTTTAGGTACATTAAGCCATGTTAAGTGTTTTAGAATGTCCCACGAGTAACATATTATAAAATGAAAGCACCATCATGGCGATGTATGTAAATACTCAGAGGAGATTGCATCTATGAGAGGTAACTTTGGTGTGAAAACAGGTGTTTGCATTGCAGGGGACAGGGCCCAGAATAACATGAGCACCTAAAGATATACAGAACCTCTCAGTAAAGAGAAAACATCCTAAAATGGTCGAAGTTAAAACGAGAACACCTAGAGATGGGAGGAGAAAAACTGTATAAAGATTGTGAAGAACACAGACACTTTAGATGTGTCCTGGGGAGAGACTGAGATGGGTTTGCTCCAGGCTGTCTAAGCCTTTTTTGGAAATTATTCCAATAGTCTATTCTGCTGATATTCATAACCTCCAGACTGAGTTTGATTAATTGATGGAACAGCCGGAAACCACGACATCAGGCAAGTTAGGGCAATTTCGCAAGTCATTGTAGAGGTCTGTTCTGTAGACAATTAAAAAGGGGCTAATAATATTGACCTTATAATGCTTTTAAAAACGGCTTTATTAGAACTAAAATAACAAATCAGACTTTCTCCAGAATAAACAAAATATTAGCGGAAACACTGTGAAAAAGTCCTTGCTCTGTTCAACATCATTTGGGAAATATTTAAAAAAAAAAAGAAAAGAAATTTAGAAAGGCGAACAATTTAGACTTCAACTGTATATCGTCAGTTTCCCAGTGATGGGTTGCAGCTGGAAGGGCATCCGCTGCGTATAAGATATGCTGGATAATTGGTTATGGTTCATTGCGCTGTGGCGACCCCTGATTAATAAAGGGACTAAGCCGAAAAGAAAATGAACGAATGAATGAATGAATATCGTCATATTGTCCAGTCTTACCCTCGTGTTTTTCTTGTCTGCTGGATTTGGATGCCGACATCTCTTTCTTGGCTTTAAACCTCTGGAAGCGCTCAAAGAAGCTCCAGAACTCTTTGTGTTCGGCACTGCCCGCCTGGATGTAGTCATGCTGGCGGAAAAACACCTCATCCAGCTGGGCTCGACACTGAGGGCTGTCCCAGTCCCAGCTCCGACTCTCCTCTCGCTCACGGGACATTTTCAGCCAAAACAAAGGGTCATTCGCGGGCACGGTATTAGCGTAAACAGAACGTCCACTTAAGGCTTTTCAATTACTCAAACATTTCTCTATTAATTATTGTGTAGCACTTATGACAGCAGTTTTTCTCGAAACGGAGTAGTAACTTGAACGGACCGTTTCTGGTCCGTCTGTGTTTACATTCCGGACACCGCGCAGTTTCGGTGCATAATGGTTCCTACATTGACAGGACGGTCTGTGAAAAGCAAGCGGACAAAACATTAAAAACCATAAATGAATGGATTAAAAAAGTTAGATCAATGCAAGTAAGCCCGTGCACAAGTATATTGGACTTTTTTCTAATGTACAGTCGTGGCCAAAAGTTTTGAGAATGACACAAATATTAGTTTTCACAAAGTTTGCTGCTAAACTGCTTTTAGATCTTTGTTTCAGTTGTTTCTGTGATGTACTGAAATATAATTACAAGCACTTCATACGTTTCAAAGGCTTTTATCGACAATTACATGACATTTATACAAAGAGTCAGTATTTGCAGTGTTGGCCCTTCTTTTTCAGGACCTCTGCAATTGGACTGGGCATGCTCTCAATCAACTTCTGGGCCAAATCTTGACTGATAGCAACCCATTCTTTCATAATCACTTCTTGGAGTTTGTCAGAATTAGTGGGTTTTTGTTTGTTCACCCGCCTCTTGAGGATTGACCACAAGTTCTCAATGGGATTAAGCTTTGGGGAGTTTCCAGGCCATGGACCCAAAATTTCAACGTTCCCGAGCCACTTAGATATCACTTTTGCCTTATGGCACGGTGCTCCATCATGCTGGAAAATGCATTGTTCTTCATCAAACTGTTGTTGGATTGTTGGAAGAAGTTGCTGTTGGAGGGTGTTTTGGTACCATTCTTTATTCATGGCTGTGTTTTTGGGCAAAATTGTGAGTGAGCCCACTCCCTTGGATGAGAAGCAACCCCACACATGAATGGTCTCAGGATGCTTTACTGTTGGCATGACACAGGACTGATGGTAGCGCTCACCTTTTCTTCTCCGGACAAGCCTTTTTCCAGATGCCCCAAACAATCGGAAAGGGGCTTCATCGGAGAATATGACTTTGCCCCAGTCCTCAGCAGTCCATTCGCCATACTTTTTGCAGAAGATTAATCTGTCCCTGATGTTTTTTTTTGGAGAGAAGTGGCTTCTTTGCTGCCCTTCTTGACACCAGGCCATCTTCCAAAAGTCTTTGCCTCACTGTGCGTGCAGATGCGCTCACACCTGCCTGCTGCCATTCCTGAGCAAGCTCTGTACTGGTGGCACTCCAACCCTGCAGCTGAATCCTCTTTAGGGGACGATCCTGGCACTTGCTGGACTTTCTTGGACGCCCTGAAGCCTTCTTAACAAGAATTGAACCTCTTTCCTTGAAGTTCTTAATGATCCTATAAATTGTTGATTTAGGTGCAATCTTAGTAGACACAATATCCTTGCCTGTGAAGCCATTTTTATGCAACGCAATGATGGCTGCACGCATTTCTTTGCAGGTCACCTTGGTTAACACCCTTTTAACATGTCAAGTTTGCCATTCTAACCCAATCAGCCTGACATAATGATCTCCAGCCTTGTGCTTGTCAACATTCTCACCTGAGTTAACAAGACGATTACTGAAATGATCTCAGCAGGTCCTTTAATGACAGCAATGAAATGCAGTGGAAAGTTTTTTTCAGGATTAAGTTAATTTTCATGGCAAAGAAGGACTATGCAAGTCATCTGATCACTCTTTATAACATTCTGGAGTATATGCACATTGCTATTATAAAAACTTAAGCAGCAACTTTTCCAATTTCCAATATTTATGTCATTCTCAAAATTTATGTCATTCTCAAAACTGTATAGCCATTTAATCTGTATCCCAATCTAAAACAAAGAGAAACAGATTTACTGACCACATTATGTATTTTAATTTATATATGTATGTATATTTATTTTAAAGGTGCTACCTAGGACAATTGATCCTTTAATAAAGTTATTAAAAATGACAGGATCTTATTATTGTGGTCAAGTAAATTTTTACTGAGTTTTTGTTTCTATGCATTTTTATTTTTTTACAGAGTAAAATAAAACTTGCTAGGGCATCACAGTGGCGCAGTGGGTAGCACTGTCGCCTCACAGCAAGAAGGTCGCTGGTTCGAGCCTCAGCTGGGTCAGTTGGCATTTCTGTGTGGAGTTTGCATGTTCTCCCCGTGTTCACGTGGGTTTCCTCTGGGTGCTCTAGTTTCCCCCACAAGTCCAAAGACATGCGCTATAAGTGAATTGGGTAAGCTAAATTGTCCGTTGTGTGTGTGTGTGAGAATGGGAGTGTATGGGTGTTTCCCAGTGATGGGTTGCGGCTGGAAGGGCATTCGCTGCATAAAACATATGCTGGATAAGTTGGCGGTTTATTCTGCTGTGGCGACATCAGATTAATAAAGGGACTAAGCCGAAAAGAAAATGAATATATATATATATCACTCTGCATTAATCAGTCAGACACTATTTATTTGTTTCAAAACTGACAAATCATGGTGCATGGAACAAGCTTTTTATTTTCTGTATTTATTTTTAAAATGTTAAATGTAATCCCTGATTCAAATTTAAGACACTCCAGACTCTGACAGATTTTTCAAGTGTTTTCATGTGTAACTAAGTGACATTGCATTTCATACATACATTTAGCATTTTGCACAAAATTCATAAAAAGAGTGAAGACATTCACATTGAAGTACATGAGTGTGAATAGTATACACACGCCATTGAACTGAAGAAAACTAAAGGAACAGACCCAAACAAACTAATTCATTCACAATCAAAAACATAAAAAGCTTCACTTTGTTTTAGTATGTAGTCGCTAAAAAACACGAAACCTTTAAAAAGGAGATTTATTTACACAGAGACAGATTAAAACCCCTCAAACCGAACTGCTTATAAAATATACACATATATAAAACAACCTTTGCATTTAAGACAAATTTGAAAAAAAAGGTTGAAAAGTCCATCGCTCTGTACACCCAACCATCATAACACAAGTTGTTGCATTTGCAGGGCTCTGTTGGGTCATTTCATGTATGCTATAAAAATATTTGTCTTTAAAATCTCTCATAGTTCATGATAATTCTAAAAGAAGTTACACTCCTGTCTTCTCCTTGATCCAGGCCCTAAATTTGGGGACGTTTGAGTAGATGCCCGGTTTGTTTCTGCGAGCGCATCCGTCACCCCAGCTCACCACTCCAGCCAGAAACGCACGCTTACTAGACAGAAACGACAGAGGACCGCCAGAGTCACCCTGAGCAAAGAAGAAGAAAGACATGGTGTTATTTTAATAAATGCAATATAAAGTTCATTACTCAGGGCTGCACGACGCTGCTACGTTCATTTTTCTGCAACAAACAGTTACAGAAAAAAACTATTTACAAGTAAATCAATTTAGAAAAAGGTAAAACTAATAAAAAAGTAAATTATTTTACAATTGACAGCTATATGTTTGAGCAAAACTGTTATCATTCTGTAAACTACTGATGATTTTTGTTCCGAATTTAAAATAAAAATGTTTTTTTTGCACACAATAACATAAGGTGTCATGTTTTCAGACATATTTCTATTCACTTTCATACAACATAGTCTGTTTTCATAAAACATACTATGTTTTAATGAATGGGAGACTTCTCTGGAAAATTTACAACTGAAAATATTAACATTGCACATTGTGATTTAAGCCTGTTAAAGTATTGGACATGTGTCCAAATGTTTCTCTTTCAATACTGAACTGCTTTCTGAGTTTGAAAATGATTGTTTAATTTATTAAGAATAGGAATAAGTTATTGGTTAATCAAGAAAAATATATGTTTGCAACCTTTTCACTTATAAATTCAGTTTATTTCCTCAATAATGGATTTAGTTTTACTTTGATGCAACTATGAATGTAAATGTATATTATTTGTTATATGTGAATGTTCCAGCATGAGTAAAATTATTTATTAAATCTTCTCATATTATCTGATAAGCATTTAATTTATAAATGCAGTCGGTTTCATCATTTATTATTTACTGATCCATGTTTTTTTCAGTTTCTCCATTTAAATGAATCAAGACAGTGTCCTACCGCCACCTACTGGGTGGTTTTAATTTAATATCTGTACTACTATCAATAATAAATGACAAATAATTTCATAATCTAATAATACTGAATTAAAATGCAGTCTTATTATTGTTAGAAAACTGGCATAGTCACCATCTAACCGTATCTGTAGTAAATATACACTGCATGGAGTGAAACCGGACACCGCGTGATGTCATGTGAAAAGGGTCTATAGGGTAACAAACATATCACGCATTTCTAATCTAAACAATAAATAGGCAGAAATAAAATATGAATCCTGTATGAGAGCACAGCATCAGCTATGGCAGGGGTCATTCAACAAAAATTGAAAGAGGTCCAGTTAAAGAAAATTTCTAGAAGCAAAGGTCCGGAAGACCTGTTCTGTTTACATTATGCTTGCATGCATTACCAAGGCAACAATGCATTTTTATTAAAGTCTGCATGAACCGGAAGCTGCAACCATTATTTTTTTTTGTATTGTGAGGCAGTTTCTAGAGAAACGGTATATTAAATGATAAAACAATGGGTGTGGCTTGTTTTTTCTACTACGAGCTGATTGGATGTAGTAAAGTCATTCATTCATTCATTTTCTTTTCGGCTTAGTCCCTCTATTAATCTGGGGTCGCCACAGCGGGATGAACCGCCATGTAGTAAAGTAGTAAAAAAAATTCATTCAGAAAGATCAGGAAAAGGGTTTGGGGAGAGTTATTACAACCTAACAGACTCCTCCTGCTCATCATTTCTGTTTGTTGTCAAAACTGACAGCTGGAGGGGCGTGGTTAAGTATGTTAGCCCCGCCCAATACCTCAGACAGATGCAATCTGAGAATTTAACTGAAAACAAACAGGAAGGGCATTTTCAGATTTCAGTTTTAGATTACAATGGAAAAACTTTTTTTTTTTCTTAATGATGAATTGTTCACCACAAAACTAGCAATGTGAGCAAACCAAATCAATATGGTTAGTTTTGATTTCATGTGTACTTTAACATTCATTCCAGAGAGCTCCGTTATCAGCACCATCGTGGAAAATGAAACCATATTCATGCTGACTGACCCGGATCAGAACAGAACGTAAAGGTTCAGCAAAGATAGACCATTCGGCTGTTCTCTCTCGTCTTAATTTAGTGGGAACGGTCAGGTCGGAAAGGAAACTTTTCTAAGCAGACAGTGGGTAAACAAAGAGTGAATAAATAGCGGGAGAGATAGGGTGCAGAATAAAAACCAGCGGGAACGGAATTTAAAAAAACCTTTATAGGCTGTAGGTCTGGGTCCATATGGGACAGCTTCTGGGTTAAGACCCACCTGTTAGTGCCACTGATCTATGGTGAAGTACTAAAAGATTCTATTATAACCCACCTGACAGGCATCCACTCCTCCAGTGAGAACGCCAGCACACGTCATGCGGGATGTGATCTGACCCCCCATTAGCTGATTACACACGGTCCCATTGATGATGCGAACCTCTGCCTTCTGCAGCACCATCGCTCCGGAGCCTTCAATAAACACAAACACACACATTACTAATGAAATCACACACCAGGACCATGTTAACAAGGTCCCACTAGTTGCTAACTAAACTACAAACTAAACAATGCACAATATACAGTCTGCTCGTACACAAAAAAAAGAAGTCACCAACTGGATTTAACTAATGCAAACAAAGGAATGTATTGTGAGCAATTCCCGCATTATTAAAAGATAAATTCACAGATATGTTAACAGTATACTGAAACATCCGTTTATATTTTCCAAAACAACTAACCAGAGAGTTAAGTTAATGATCAGAAAAATATCAATCTGTAAACGTGTTTTACATTTTAAATGAGGGAAATACACATGCATTATGAATCTGACCAAAAAAGTAAGTGAGTTTACAGTATACAACATAGAAATTCTGTAAACTAAACTGCACAGCCCCCCAAAAAAATAACGCTAATCATACTAAATAATACTCACTATAGAACAGAAACGATTCATTTTATTTTATTGTTCATTTTGGCATTTATGAGGAAAAATCTTTAAATGTTATGGATGTGACAGATGTGAAATTGACACGTGTGTGACTGTCAACTTTCTCAGACATTTTTGAGTGCATTTTTACAGTACTGTAAAATACAAGCCTACACAAACTGAAATTGAATTTAATAATTAAATATTTAATTAGAGGTTCTTACAAGTTCTATTACGTTTGGCAATCCTTATCATATTTTTCTGCTATAAATGTACTTCCTGGAAATTAATGTGACTTATTCTTTTTTTATGTAATTGTAATTTCACTTTTTTTTCCTTTTCTGTCCTTAAGCAATGTGTATTTATATAGCACATTTATTGTGTATGGCCATACACCCAAAGCGCTTCACAATCATGAGGGGGGTCTCTCCACACCACCACCAGTGTGCAGCATCCACTTGGATGATGCGACGGCAGCCACAGGACAACAGTGCCAGTGCACTCACCACACACCAGCTATTGGTGGAGAGGAGAGACAGAGATACAGCTAATTTGGTGGATGGGGATGATTGGGAGGCCATGATGGGTAAGGGCCGATGGACAAATGGATGGAAAATCTGGCCAGGACACCGGGGTTACACCACTACTCTTTACGAGTACGAGATTTTTAATGACCACAGAGAGTCAGGACCTCAGTTTAATGTCTCATCTGAAAGACGGCGCTCACTGACAGTATAGCGTCCCCTTCACTATACTGGGGCATTAGGACTCACACAATCCGCAGGTTGAGCACTCCCTGTTTGTCTCACTAACACCACTTCCAACAGCAACCTTTCCCATGTGGTCTCCCATCCAGGTACTGACCAGGCTCAGCCCTGCTTAGCTTCAGTGAGTAACCGGTCTTGGGCTGCAGGGTGATATGTCTGTGGCCTTACTCTTATGCTTATTTCTTCTATGCTAGCCTACCACACAAAGATAACACAGCACTCTTAATGAATCTAGTATCCATTATTATGGACTAATTTTTTGGTCTTGTGTCCTTAATATTTTTATTATTGTTACTGTCAATATTTGTAATAGGCAGTGTATTAAGGGTTTGTTGGGGTGGGTTTGGGGGAATCAATATCTGTATAAATAATGACATTTGTACTTTGCATTAAAAAAAAAAGAAAGTGTTTTGCTATTTTGGTGAAAACGTTTTCCCATGTTGAAGTTGAGATTTGCATGGAATTGCTCGTTCATTATTTTTTATATTAGTAAATACATCGTGTAATGGAACCTTATTGTAAAGTGTTATCATAAATGCTTTAGAACAGTGTTTCTCAACCACGTTCCTGGAGGACCACCAGCTCTGCACATTTTCCATGTCTCCTTAACCAATCACACCTGATTCAGATCATCAGCTCATTAGCAGAGACTGAAAAACCTGTAATGGGTGTGACAGACAAATTCGACATCCAAATGCAGTGTTGGTGGTCCTCCAGGAACGTGGTTGAGAAACACCGCTTTAGAAGAGCATTTCATTGAATATGCAAATGTATGAAGTTAACAAATGCAAACATATAAACTTATTTTTTTTTTAGCTTAGTGAAAAATATGACATTCTTTATCATTCTCAGCTCTTTTACTGACCTCCTTCTCTAGTGGCGCCCCAGCCACTAATTAGAACAGATGACCCAGTGGGGAAAGTGTCCGTGGCAGTGGGCAAACAAATGGGTTGAATGTTGTCACTGAAGGTCACGGGCAAGTCCATCTCCATCAGTGCGATGTCATTGTCATAGGTGTAGGAGTTGTAATATGGATGAGGAATGACTTGCTTTAGGGCTCTCTTCGTTGCCGTCAGTTTCTCTTTTTGTGAATGAAGACCCAAATATACATCCCATGTGCTTGCCTGAGAATACCTGAGAATTCACAAGAATTTACATGTTTTCTCTTTCAGTGTAACTGCTAAAATAAGACAAATATAGCGGATAATAATAGTCTTGATTCTCACTTGAAGTCAACACTATTTTTTTTTTCTAATACAAATAGCATGTTTTTAATAATACAATGTAAAAAATAATAAAATAAAACCTTCAAATATAGACTTTGATAAAGCAAAAATACTTACTTATAATTTAGAACTAACAGAAAGTAAAGTAAAATTGCAATTTGCCACAGTTTTGGTTTTAAATAAACATCACTGGTTTTCTTATTTAGGCAATTATTTAATACAATGACGTTCCCATTTTGTGTTACAGGCCTAAATTGTATAAATATATTTTCAAACTTTTTTTTTTTTCTTTTTAATAAAAAAATGTTTAAAAATACTGCTCAACAAGACTGCATATTGTGAAATATTACTTCTCTTAAATACCTTTTATTTTTCAATTATATATTATATTATAGTGATATGACCCTTCAGAAATCACTCTAATACGACTGCATGATGCTCATCATTTCTTTATTATTATGAACGTTGATTCTTCTGCTTAACACTGTTATGGAACAAAGCAATAGTAATAATTAAAAAAGCACTAATAATAACTAGAATTATTTCTTATCAACTTTGCCATCACAGTAATAAAATATTGTTATATTCATATAATATTCAGAGAGAAGACAAATACAAACACATGTATCGTGTATATTTGCATGTGTGTGTGTATATATGTATGCAACTATACACACATACACATTTATACATATACACTCACCGGCCACGTTGTTAGGTACAGTTTCAGAAACTGCTGATCTACTGGGATTTCCACAGACAACCATATCTAGGGTTTACAGAGTATGATCCGAAAAAGAGAAAATATCCAGTGAGCGGCAGTTCTGTGGCACAAATGCCTTGTTGATGCCGGAGGTCAGAGGAGAATGGCCAGACTGGTTCGAGCTGATAGAAAGGCAACAGTAACTCAAATAACCACTCGTTACAACCGAGGTATGCAGAAGAGCATCTCTGAACGCACAACACATCCAACTTTGAGGCGGATGGGCTTAAGCAGCAGTAGACCACACCGGGTGCCACTCCTGTCAGCTAAGAACAGGAAACTGAGGCTACAATTCGGACAGGCTCACCAAAATTGGACAATAGAAGATTGGAAAAACGTTGCCTGGTCTGATGAATCTCGATTTCTGCAGTGACATTCGGATGGTAGGGTCAGAATTTGGCATCAACAACATGAAAGCATGGCTCCATCCTGCCTTGTATCAATGGTTCAGGCTGGTGGTGTAATGGTGTGGGGGATATTTTCTTGGCACACTTTGGGTCCATTAGTACCAATTGAGCATAGTGTCAATGCCACAGCCTACCTGAGTATTGTTGCTGACCGTGTCCATCCCTTTATGACCACAGTGTTCCCATCTTCTGATGGCTACTTCCAGCAGGATAACGCGCCATGTCATAAAGCGCGAATCATCTTAGATTGGTTTCTTGAACATGACAATGAGTTTACTGTACTCAAATGGCCTCCACAGTCACCAGATCTCAATCCAATAGAGCACAATGTGGTGGAACAGGAGATTCGCATCATGGATGTGCAGCCGACAAATCTGCAGCAACTACGTGATGCGATCATGTCAATATGGACCAAAATCTCTAAGGAATATTTCCAGTACCTTGTTGAATTATGCCACAAAGGATTAAGGCAGTTCTGAAGGCAAAAGGGGCTCCAACCCAGAACTAGTAAGGTGTACCTAATAAAGTGACCGGTAAGTGTATATATACACATAAATATACATACAATATTACTGTTACTGTATTTTATTTTTAATATAAGATTTATTCCAAAAACATTTGAAAAATTATTCCATATTTTGATTGGTAGTGTTAAGTGTGCATAATGTATTTATAGCAGCTATACAGGTAACTGATGGATTGAACATTGTTTTTAAGCAAAATCTGCAGATTAAGGAGAGAATAAAAAAACAGAAAGGAAAGTTACTTGATTTTGGCGTCGTCTTGCACGCAGTGGGCAGCCGTCACAATCCAGCGTTCGTTGATGATGGATCCGCCGCAGACGTGAGCGATGTTTTTAATATGTAGGCTGACCTGCCAAGGAAACTCACCCACTTGTGCTTCCTGCCCTCCCACAATACGAGACTTCTTATATGCCTTTGTGCCACAGTCTAGAAGAGAAAGTGGAGAAAAATCAATTAGCAAAACTGTAGTGTGATGTTGAAGAACAGACATGAGGACCTTAAGAAGAGACACAAAGTGGACACGCACTGCAGTTGGACTCATCGGATTTGTCGCCACAGTCATCTTGTCCATCGCACTCCGGGTTCAGTTTGGTGATGCATTTGCCATTTCCGCATGAAAATGTTGAGACTACACATGAATCTGTAACACCATCAGTGACAAATAGATGAAAACAGAGCATTTTCGACATTAATTCTTTTAATTTGTTAAAGAGACACAATTTTATGCTATTTTAAAAGAGAGAGATTACAGTTTATTGGCATATCAGCTTCAAGACATTTTAATAAAACATAGATAGACAACAATAAAAAGACTTCAGTAACAATAATAATATAAAACCAAGCGGCAACGTCCTGCTCTACCTCGTGAAACCAATACGGAACTAACTGCAACTGCAAATCATCGAAAGGCCACTAGGACTGGCTCCAAAACAGAGCACATTTCTATTGACTCCAATGTTAAAATGGCCAACTTTACAGCAAAAAAAAAAAAGTGTTTACAACCTGGTACAAAAAAGATTTTAGTGTATAAAGCTAATATTACATTATGTGATAACTATGAGAGTGTGAATTTTTTTTAATAACTTCTTCATTTCATATATACTAGGCATTCAATTTTTGCATAAATAAGGGCATGACCACTTCAGTCCCCTCAGATGATTCTGGTTGATTCTAACAGCTGAACTTGGCATATATATAGAATGTATTGCTTTTTTTTCAGGTGGTTTTACACAGTAAATTGCCTTTTGGGATTATTTCTTACAATTATCAGATAATATGGCATGCTGTGTGCACTTAATTGTGCTCACAAACCCTAAAATCAATAACTCATTGTATTACAACAGTATTTTTTTAAAAGACCAAACACAATAAACACTATTTATATAGTATACAACCAAGCACATGTGGTCAGAACACAAACGGATCGCATTTAATGAAGTGTTAAGTATTTCTCCCAAAGAAAAACCAATCTAAGCAAAATGCTAGTAGAAACTGTATATATATCATATATACACGTTTTTTTAATCCAACATACCAGTTCTTGCACAGCCCTCTTCATCGGAGCCGTCATTACAGTCATCTTTGCCATCACACTTCTGCTTCTCCGAGATGCATTTATCGTTCTTGCACTTAAATTGATCAGCCGTACATCCTGCCAGAAAAGAGGACAACTATGTCAAATAAGGTGTGGATGTGTTTCTGTGTCACAGACAATGAGGAAGAAAGAGGGAAACAGAGGCTGTTGTTGAAACAAACAGACATAACCAATAACAACAGACAAAAACAATTGTTTACAATTTTGATAATTCACACTTTAACAAGTAAAGAGCTTTTAGGTTCTGGTATGGTCCGTGTACCTGCGTATAATTGGTTTTCTCGTTTTTGTTTTCGGTTTGTTTATGCCAAATTTAAACCTTCTCACAAACAAAAAAAAAAGTTTTTTTCAAATATTTATCGTCTCACAGCAAAAAGGTCGCTGGTTCGAGCCCTGGCTGGGTCAGTTGGCATTTCTGTGTGGAGTTTGCATTGTATGTTCTCCCCCGTGTTCGCGTGGGTTTCCTCCGGGGGCTCCGGTTTCCCCCACAGTCCAAAGACATGCGCTATAGGCAAATTGAATAAGCTAAATTGGCCGTGGTGTATGTGTGTGAATGCAAGAGTATATGGGTGTTGGGGCAAGAGTGTACCCATGTTGGCGTGGGTTTCCTCCGGGTGCTCCGGGTTCCCCCACAGTCCAAAGACATGCGCTATAGGCGAATTGGGTAAGCTAAATTGTCCATAGTGAATGAGAGTGTATGGGTGTTTCCCAGTGATGGGTTGCGGCTGGAAGGGCATCCGCTGCGTAAAACATATGCTGGATAAGTTGGCGGTTGTTAAGTCATTCTGCTGTGGCGACCCCTGATTAATAAAGGGACTAAGCCGAAAAGAAAATGAATGAATGAATTATACTTGGGCATGTCATCTGTTTTATTTTGAGACCAGCTCTCATAATCCATGGTAAAGCTGTGTCACATTGAACAGCATGAAGAGAATGAATTTGTAGTGACCACCAGACTTGACTTCAGTGTAGTAGGCCAAATATATATGCAACAGCCATAAATTAAATAAGCTGAGCATCATTATATATCAGTAATATTTAGTATGATGATCTTATGTCATTCGCGAACGGCTGGATTCAGTCCATTTAGTAGCAAATCTTACTGAACAAATCATTGAAATGGCACATGGCATTAAAAAGTGTGTTAATCTTGTAACGGTGTTACAACTTTTAAATTAGGGGTGTCAAAATTAATTGTTTCTTCGGTGCACCGTGATGCAGACACGGACAATTCGATATCAGTTCAGTAATAGATCCTAACCAGTTATTATGTACTGACGACATTTATCTCATATGCGCTATGTCGCGGTACAATACTATGGCGAGGGAGGCGAGTGCTAGAAATTAAAACACAAACTCTGCACAATTCACTGCGTGTGTTTGCTAGACAGTCATTTACTGACACTGAAGTTACAGCAGAAGCCCCTATTTCACTGCTATGGAGAAAATGAAGGTAAACTCCATCTCTCTCTCTCACTCTCTCACTGTGGTCCTTAGCCGAGAGGAGAGAAAATGTCACTCCAGCAAGACAGTTACAGCGATACTTGAGGATCCAGACACGAGCGCATGTCTGCAGAGCGAGTTTTCTCCACCGCGTCTATCATAGATCAGCTGTGATCGCCGCTGCCGTTTATCAGTGTCACTCATCGTGAACAGCACCAGCACGTTAGAGCCAATCACAGCCCTTTTCTGTTGAGCACGTGACCAATCATAGGTGTTCAAAAACTCGCTCAACAACATTAAAAAAAGCAAATGGGATAATATTTACGTTTGTTTATTTGCTTTAAATGCTCATGTCGTTCTGTGCATGTACTTGAGTTTTGTTTGATGCATTCAAAAAGGTTTTTTTTGAGCAGGTAAAATTAAAGCTATAGTTCATATATCTGACTGCTTGTATTAAAGGACAAAATTTTATTACAAATACATTTAAAAATTATACATTTTAATACAAGAATTGTTGTGCTGTGAAGTAAAATATAAAATTGTGGATGGAAAGCATCGTCAATGCACCGTGATGCACCGAGATATTTTATTGAACCGAATTGATGACATGATAATCATAATCGAACCTATTTTAAATATATTTGATTTAATTTGATCATTTTGCCGATATAGTTTACTATATAGTATAATAACCCTTTATATATGGCTATATATAACCCTTTTGACATTACTGCATTACACAAAAAGATCATTAAATAAAGAAGACAAGGGTATTATGAACTATTACCTAACTTTTTCTTTATGTATGCTTTCTAAGGGCCATGCGATAAATTAAAATCGTATCGAAATCGTTATTTGGACATGCGAAATTTCGCCTTACAAAAATCCCCTTACAGCACAATTTTCCCGCAGTTATTTAAACCAATCATAACACAGCCTAAACAGAGCGCGAGAACAGAAGACTGAGCTTAATGACAAATAGCCTGCATAAACAGGGATGATGAGTTCAGCACAGGAGGACTTGGTGCCTAAAGAAACATCTGTGGTGTGGGATTACTTTGGATACAGGAAGGCTGATGTATTGCAGAACCAGGTCATTTGTAAGTCAGTCATATATTGCGTCTAAAAGAGTGTGGAAAGCACGAGGCGCGTCGCATCCTTCAGCATTTTCAATGCACTTTGCGCTCGTACTCCTGTGTCGTTTGTCATCGCTAGGCGACCATCAACCGTTTTCTCAAAGGATGACGAACTAACAAAACATTGCTGCAGCTCTGATACAAGTTTTAATTATGGATAAAATTAAAAAGCATTGGGTGTTTGGGTGTTCTGTGTTGGGCGAAATGTGTATATTCCATACAAAGTATGAAGCTGATCGGTCAGTTCTTGTTACATGACTCGTGGTGCGGCATTCTGCAAAGTTAAATGTAAAGTTTGTTTGAAATATTATATTTTCAATTGAGGGTCCCTGGAAAGCGCGAGCGCGTGGCTCTCAATATGTGCGTGCAAGCCAGTATTTTCCACATTTTGAATACAGCAATAGAGAAATTTAATGAAAAGTGAAAAAAGGAAGCAAGAAAACGCTCTTACCACAGTTGAGTTCATCTGTAGAATCGCCACAGTCATTTACGCCATCACACCGCCAAAACATTGGCTTACACAAACCGTTTTTGCACTGGATCATCTTTGTGTCACATTCTGAAACCAGAACCATCCACGTGTTTTAATAAGTGTATATGCAAGCTCAGATTTCCAGAGCAAGTGTGCAATTGTGTGTGTGGTTGAAGACCAGGTTCGCTGAAGAACTTACGGCAGTTCTGCTCATCGCTGGTGTCACCACAGTCGTTCCAGCCGTCACAGCGCATGGATGTTTTCACACAGCGTTTGTTGTTGCATTGAAACATTTCCGGACAGGCTGAAAGATTCAGAAAAGCAAAAAACGTTACTCCAATCTAAGTTCTGTAAAGTTTACACTGAACACTTTAAAAACTGTAACAGTGCCAACACTGACATCAGTAGATCAGTTTTCACATGTCTACACACTTTAGAAACATATAAATGAAAAAAGATAAACATGATAAACAAACAAACAATAATATTAATAATAGAATTTAATAATATTAATACTATAATATACAATAATAATAATAATATACTCTCAATGTCAATAAATTCAACAAAAATAATCACCATCTAGACTCTCCATAAACTCATAAAACACTTTCCAGATATCTGAACGTAATGAATGAAAATATTAATTTAGTGTTTTAAAAAAATAGGTAGATTTTTCTAAAGGCAAGGAAAGAGGTCATCCCCTTTATCCACTGTCTTTTTTCCAAAACATACATTTACATGTTTAGTTTCTAGCAAACATAGAATTAACAACACTCTTTTATGCTTGGTCACTTCAAAGGTCCGTTGAAGTGCTTTGAAATGTGCATGTTTTATTCAATGTTTGACGTAATCTCAACTGAAAAATGAAGAGAGGGTGGGACAGAGTAGCTCCTCCCTTTTTTTTTTGCGAAAAGCAAATGTCAGATACTTGAGAGCATTTAATTGGTCAAGATTTGTCGAGAAACTGAAGCATGAGGGAATGTAAAAAAAAAAAAATTGGCACTGCCATTTAGGCAGAAGTGACAAACTGCAAGCTTTAAATGTTTATATCAGTTGTTTTTTTGGCTAATATACTGTTGCAATCAGAATTATTAAACCCCCTTTTAATTTCTTAAATATTTCCCAAATGATGTTTAACAGACCAAGGAAATTTTCACAGTATGTCTGATAATATTTTTTCTTCTGGAGAAAGTCTTTTGTTTTATTTCGGCTAGAATAAAAGCAGTTTTTAATTTTTTAAAAACCATTTTAAGGTCAAAATTAATAGCCCCTTTAAGCTATATATTTTTTCTCGATAGTCTACAGAACAAACCATCGTTATACAATAACTTGCCTAATTACCCTATCCTGCCTATTTAACCTAATTAACCTAGTTAAGCCTTTAAATGTCACTTTAAGCTGTAATATTATTTACTGTCATCATAGCACAGATAAAATAAATCAGTTATTAGAAATGAGTTATTAAAACTATTATGTTTAGAAATGTGTTGAAAAAATCTTCTCTCCATTAAAACGGAAATTGGGGAAAAAAATAAACAGAGGGGCTAATAATTCAGGGGGTTTAATAATTATGACTTAAACTGTATATCCTTAAAATGAACATCTAAAAAATGTAATTTTTCATCCAGAGGACAAATATGTAATATAAACAAACTGGGATATTCAGTATTTGAACCTAAAAAATTTAAATTTAATACACTTCCATATACAGTTAATTAAATAAATCCAAGTTAACAATTTTCAGATCTTTACTTACGGTCACTGGGCTCATAGGCTTCAAAAGTGGCGGCAAAACCACGATCTACATTTGATGAGTCTGAGACGAACCGCACAGTCGCAGTGTTACTGTTGACCGTAAGAATGGTGTTTGGTTGCTGCTGCCCACAAAGCTTGCTGAAAAGAAACAAATAAACATTTGCATATAAAATCTCAAGTTGATGGAGTACAGTGATGCAGTATAGTGGTTAAGGTTTTAGGTACAAAATCAAGGAGCTTGCACAACTTGTTTTTTTTCTTATCACACAAGTGTGCTGTAGAGTTGGACAACAATGGAAAAACAACATATACAAGTGTTAGAATTAGTCAGCAAATGTCACTTTAAAAATAACAATGGTTAAATGCTGCTTCACTTATGGTTAAAGTTATTATATGTTATTATAAGTATTAGGGATGCCAGAATATTCAATATAATATTGAACCACAGTTCAAAAGCCACATGTAAATTGTGTTGTTGTTTTATATTTAAAAAATTGCCTATTATTACTTTCTGAATTGGCTCTGTGCATGTTTGAATGCATCTCCATGCCCAACGTCGACTCGGTGAGCACTAAAGTTAGGGCTGCTTTCATGGAAAAAGCAAAAGTAACAAAGCGATCAAAGACTTTTTTTAAACTACACAGTTAAAAGTGCAAAGGCAGTGGTATAATGTGCATTGAAGTTATAAAAATGGTTTGAAACTTTGTTCTCAGACAAAACTATTTGCTCTGCAACAATGCATTAATGAGACCAAAAATTGCAGGTTAGATATATATACAACAGGCCCGCACCAATAATCGTTTTTAAACCGAAATCACGATTTGAAAGGATGCGATTTTCAAATTGCAAAATCTGTGATTATTTCGGTGCGCTATCAAATACGGTAACAAGCATATAGTTTGTGAAAGTTCTAACAGTTCGTAAGCACATTATCCTGAACAATGTGAAAAATGTAACACAATCTAAATGAAAAGGTTTTATATATCTTTATATAAGATTATATTTATAATTTATTTAATTGAATTTAAAATACTGTAGTTATTTTCTTAATTTGAAAAAAAAAAAATGGCAACAACGTTGAAGAGGTTTTAAATAAACAGTAGCATAGTGTAGCGCACTGTGATTATATTTGGTCTTGGTGCTATTAAAACCACCACCTCAAACCTGTAGCTCTTTTATGAAATGGTAGTAAATCACATTTTTTTAAAAATCACAAATCACAATTTTGATCAGATAAATCGCAATAAATCGATAAATCGTTTTACCACAACACAGACATACATCAGAGCCAGTGGCAGATTCCAGAAGAGCTGGCAGAGGTAAAGCTATGTCAGATAAATTTACATTATCATTATACAGATGAACATTATCACCTTAAAAACTTAAACTACTACTACCACAACAACAGTAGCATTTGCAAAAATGAGGTAAAATATGTAAATTCCAAAATTCTGCAAATATGCTCCTTTGCCATCACATTCTTGGCAAAAATTATTCGAGTAAAGAACTACTAACTGTGAAGCAGTCCTTGGTAGAATATTGCATGGCTGAAAAGACTTATCAGCCAATCATATTCAAGGACCAGACATAACTATTGTATATACATCCTATACAGTTATATGCTTCAAGAAACACCACCCAGCCAATCAGATTGAAGAATTTCTGTGAAAAGCTCAAAAATACTAACCTCTTACCAACAACCTCCACAAAATCTCCAAGGCACACTGAACCTGTGGATACCATGAACATGGGGAACTTCAGCTTGATGAATTTACCAGCAGGCACCTTCAAACAAAAAGGGATGAATAAGTCCTTATGAAACGATTCAAAAACAAGCCTTTGACTGGTTTAAAATGCTAATCAAGGTCTCACCTCGATGTCCCACTGACACGTGGTGTTGGGGGGGTAATAATTAGGAAAGTTTGGAGATGTAAAACTACCAGTGGACGCAATCAATTTACCACCACATGCAAGTTCTGTTAAAAGGACAGAAACAGAAGGAGAGATTAATAAACCAATAATGCTAAACTATAATTGTTAAGTCTGTTTTGGTACAGCCAACCAGGATTCACCTTGAATTTGAGAGACACTGGCTCTGAAACCAGGATAAGCCCCTTCTTCATTGGTCACCAGTGTGACTAGCATAACATTTCGGGATGAGATGAAGGATAAGGGTTCGCTTGGAGAATAGTAGCCACACTTCCTGTTTGAAAGAGCGAATCTGAATTAAATACAAGACAAAGCAACATAACACAACATAACATAACATGATGCCGCCATATGATGCTACGGAGACTTTTAAAGATGGAGGAGAGACTAGTGGTCGCTTTTTTGGGTTATCCGGAGCTGTATGACTTCACAAATCATGAATATCACAATATTATAATTCTAACAATATCAAGAGCAAGGCTCATGCAGCTGATTCAGTGGTTGCCGCAGTGCTTCATTTGAGCCAGATCTTGCAGATCCTGTTCCGGAAAATGTCAGATATTCATGTTTTGTGTTCCGGTATTTATTTTAATTGATCCGGCAATAACTTGTACGTGGTGAATACCTGTGTGTGGGTGTGAGTGAGAGAGAGAGAATGTGAATGAGTACAAGCGAAGACTGTGCGTGGATTGCATGTGGTATCACCATGCACAAGTTAAAGCAAAAGTCACGTTTAACTATTGGCCCGAAACAATATTTTCAACCAATCATTTTTCTTACATTTACAATCACTCTCATTGGTTGGTGATTGTTTCGAGCACAGTGAGCAGCGAAAATAAATAATGGCATAGTGGCCTACCTAAATAATATTTGTATTTTCAAAAAGGCAAAGAGGCAGTCAAGCATATTTTCATTTTTTAAAACCCCGAGTAAATCTGAAAATGAGCCTGATCATGAGAGATCTCGAGAAGATGAAACTGCGTCCCTGGATCATAGTGGGAGACAAAAGCAAAGTGAGTCAAGTCAGCCAGAAAACATGGCGGAAGAGGTAACTGTGGGCTCTTCTTAAAGACTAGACAGAGTGAGTCATTTATTTATTTTTTTGTTACTTGGAAGTGAACTGAATGTCAGTGGTGCTAGTAAACTGAATAGTGATGTTTTATAAGATTTATGTTTGTAGCTACATGTTTGTTTGTTTTTATCTATGATTGACCCATAACGTTATATGGCACAAAATAAAAGACCATTCAGAAATGTGATGCTCTTTTTTTGCCCTATCACTGTTTAATGACGTCATGTTCTGGGAAAACTGAAATTGTGTGGTGACGTCGGTCACGGTAACTTTTATTTCCTGGTTTTGTTCCAGAAATTATTCATTTACAAATTAAGCACTGACCTAGGGACATAAAAAGCGCAGCACACTTCTTTTTTACTCGTCAACAATCCGCTTGTTAAGTCTGATATCATGCGAAGCAGCTTCCAGATCCAAGGGCTCGATCAAAATAATAATGAACATTTACAAAGCGCTGTAATACTTTCGAAAATCACAATTGTAATATATATATATATATAACCATGCCTCATATCAAATGGCCATTAATTTTTTTATAAATTGTTAAAATATTGATGTCTGTAATGTAGCAAGTCCAAACACTATTGTGTACACCAACATTTTATAAAACAAAAATCACTTTAATGTGTTATATGACTAAAAAGGGGTCATAAAGGAATATTTTCTTGATTCAACTGAGTAGCGGCTAAAACAGTATTTCATATGTCACGACTTAACAAGCAAATAAAAGGCAGTTCAGAAAATAAAAGCGTGTTGAGTGTGATTGGTCCCTTACTCTGCCATGATGAATTTGTCCATGGCGACCAGCGAGTCATACACTCTCAGGAAGTCATTCGAGCAGTTTTGTTCGAGGTTGAAAGTGTCGAAGGTCAACTTGAGCACATGGCCTGGGTCTCCACGAAGCTGCCACTGCACAAAGGTGTTTGGAGGATACGGGGAGTCAGGAAAGCCTGGCGATTTAATGATGTCATTGTCAGTGCCCCTGGCGTGCTGGAAGTATCTCGTACTTGCTAAAAATACAGAAAACAAAAGGTTATTCTTACACGTTTATTATTAGAAACACTGAACAATAAATGATCTTAAAGAAATAAGTCATGTTCTAAAGCCTAAACTTCCATGATGCAGACAACAAAAGCAGAATCATGAGGTCCAGTAATTAAAATGTATTGTCATAGATTTGAAAACTTTACACAGGGTTTTCACTCTAAGAAAAATGTCAAACTGCCTGAACTCCACTGACTAAAAGGGTGAATTTCAATTACCTTTAGTGAATAGAAAAAAATCTAAAAAGTTTAACACAATTTTTAATGCCATTGTTGAACGAATTTTAACAGGTTTGTTTATTTAGATCACTTAGAGACATTCATGTATCAAATATGATGTAGTAGGCTTTATATGATTAAGAGTTAAACACTTTCTCTCTTTGTTAGTTCTTGAGGTGAAAAACTGTGTAAATTGGTTTAAGTAAAACTTGATAAAAACAATGTGATAAAAAAAACAGGGTAAAAAATATATTTCGATAGATGGGGAAAAAATTAAGATGATTATTCAAAATAAAATAAAATAAAAAAAACTCCCTGACTTTCAATGTTTGGGATGGAAAAAAATTTAATTCCATGATATTCCAGAAATTCCATGACCTGTGGGAACCCTGTGTACAAAAGAATCTAATCGAAATGTGGACTAGTGTCTGTGAAATATTACACCACAAAAACATTATTTAACTATGAAGTCTACATTTCCTGTGCATGTGAATGAGCAGTGTAGGTTTGCATACTGCACATATTCAAGCATGTGTGTCATGGTGTTTCAGCATCTGCTATTTGAGTCTCAGTATATGAGCACATGAACACAACTTCATTTCAGGAGCTGCAGTCATTGTCATTTCATGAGTATTCACCATTTTATTTGAGAAGAACTCATTCACCAAAATAATAGTTTCACCCTTTGTGTCAAAGCACACCTCTGATACAGTAAATGGATATCTATGAAGGCAGCCTACTAGGTTTTGGAATAGAAAGTATATGAGATGTGAGAAATAGTCCAACTTACATCTGGCTTTTGAGATCAAACGTTTGTCCAGAGCTGTTAATAAAAGATTGAAACAGTTTTAAAGAATCTGTCAGGGTGAAGACAGGCATCTGTGCTGCAGTATCACAGACTTTCAAGTGTTCAATGATAGTGTGCGGTCTAGAGTTCACTATCTGAATCTCACAAAACCAGTCAAGAACTAGGTTGCATTTTATTGAAGTGAAATCTATGTTTTAGGACAACTGCTTTAACACATTCACCATAATCTCAATAATGCATTAAAGAAAAATAAAATTTTTAAGATTATTTAAAACGATGATGATGTAATCATTTTAAAATAAGTATTTTTTTACTATCGTAATTATTATTTGTGACCCTGCACCACAAAAACAGTCTAAAGTGGCACTGGTATAGCCAGGAATAGATTTTATGAATCAAAATAATAGATTTTTCCTTTTATGCCAAAAGTCATTAAAATATTAAGTAAAGACCATGTTCCATGAAGATATTTTGTACATTTCCTACAGTTAAAATCTCCAAACTCAATATCTGATGGGTAATGAGCATTGCTAAGAACTTAATTTAGACTTCAAAAAAGGAAATCCTCAATATTTTTGATATTTTCTGAACCATCAGATTCCAGATATTCAAATAGTTGTATATCTGCCAAATATTATCCTACGCTAACAAACCATACATCAATGGAAATCCTCTTTATACAGTTTCATTTAATTAATAAATCTAAAAATAAATTGACACTTATGATTGGTTTTGTGGTCCAGGGTTACATTTGCTGTCTATTTATACATAATTGATGTATTTTAATTGCAATAAATGGTATTACACTAATATTACTTTTAAGGAAATCAGTTGTACTATTTATAATATTGAACAAGCAAAGAATTACAAAAACTAAAGTAAAAACATACATTTATAGACATGTTTTGGTGAGATTCATCCATCTATCCAAACTAAGCAGTGATTGAAGATACTATTAATTTGCATTACCTGAAGACACAACCGAATCCAGGACCAGGGAACCTTGTTTGTCTAAAAGTTTGCGTGGTCTACCGGAGCTGTACTTCTCACTTAAGCTGCTCACAGCCTGATCCACTGCTGCTTCGTGTGCTGCTGGAACTGCAAACTCGGACTCGTAGTAAGCTATTACACTGCCCTCACTGCAGAGAGACAGACACAAGCAGCATTCAAGAGTCTGAGCATCAAACAGTGCAGGAACCATCAGAAAATAAATCCTATTGACATTGAGAGCAACGTTTTTTAATGCTTGAACTTCAGACATTGAAAATCTACAGACAAATACAAACTTTTGTTAAAAAGAAATGCTCCTTTTATACTAGTACTAAGTTTCTTAATTCTGTTTTGAAAGTCTTTTACAATTGGTCACCGTCCTACAAATCTCAAAAAACTGCTGCTTTGGTTCATTTCTCAAAGTTTGTTTAACAGACCTCATGACTTTTAATTTCAATAAGACAGCCTGGGTACTTCCAGTCCACTGTCATGCCATTATAAACTCACCCTGTTTACTGCAAAAAATGCTTTTCTCACTTATATTTTTTGTCTTGTTTCTAGTCAACTATCTAAAGATTGAGTTTAAGTTTTTCCTTAAAACAAGTAAAATAATCTGCCAGTGGGGTAAGCAAAATAACCTAGTTTTTCCTTTTGACATAAGATTATTTTGTTTACCCCATTGGCAGATTATTTTGCTTGTTTTAGGGAAACACTTGCTTAATTTTGACATTATTTCTTAAAACAAGACTATATTTTTTGCTCGTCTAGAAAATGCTTCTTGATTTTAGAATTTTTAGAGATTTGGAGAAGCATTTTTTGCAATGTTTAAGTTCTGCTTGGTTTAAAATCAATGATTTACACTGCCTGATTGAGACAAAAAAGTGGGCCTCACATTGGACAAAAAGAACTGCATTCAATTTCATTGAGGTGCACGTCTTTAAAAACTTCGAGAGGGTGAACAAACTCCATGTTAAAGCTAAGATGTGCTTTTCCCTTTGATGCATTTAAAAAGATTTCTGACTTATATTCAAAGAGAAGGCTTGTGTTTTTTTAGCCTATTTAATGTGAAAAGTAATTTATTATGCATTTAGTCTGATAAACTGTATGGATATTCGCACATAGGATATTGCCCAAATGCCATAATTTATTTTACTTTATTTATCAATGAGAACAAGTGAGGCAATTATATACATTTGGGTTTGTTCTTTTTTTCTCTTTCTTCTATCTATCTATCTATCTATCTATCTATCTATCTATCTATCTATCT
>CAIGQV010019081.1:8845338-8889850 GCA_903798115.1 Danio jaintianensis | reverse complement strand
TCTATCTATCTATCTATCTATCTATCTATCTATCTATCTATCTATCTATCTATCTATCTATCTATCTATCTATCTATAAAATTATGCAGTGAAGATGGTCATATGATGTAGATACCATATGTACACAATACCTTACTCATGATTATGTTTTAACTTTTTTAAATCAAAATTATTTTTGCCATGTAAAAAGCAATGTAGCCAGCTAGGGTGAGTGATGTTTCTAAGTACACTTCTGTTCTATTTGAAGGCATGGCAGCTCAATATAATTTTTAAAATAGTCATCGCCTTACGTAATGCAGCAAAATTGTCCGCCTGTTTCTGTTGAAGACGAGCTCTCTTCTAAGTTTTTCTTTGATATTTTCACACTTGTAATGGATTGGGCATTGTTAATGTTCAGATCTACACAGTATGATTTTTTTTCTTGTAAAATGTTCTTATAACTACATCAACTTATATTGTCTGTCAGTTCAATAAAAACTACATAACATGTTACCATACTGTATTTAAACCATAAACGTAATCCATGTCACAAAATATTTGAACAAATGTATTTTTTTATTTAACCCTTGTGTACTGTTCAAATTGACTACCCTTTTGTTATGTTTGGGGCTGTTTTTGCCCCATTGACTCCAATTATAACCCCATTTGTTGATTGCAAAGCCATGACACCAAATAATCATGCATTTAAGTTGGTTGTTTTCTCTGTTGGGAAGAGGTCAAATTTGTCATTTTTACTGTTGATAATGGAAGTCAATGGGGTAAAAACAGTCCCGAACATAACGAAAGGGTAGTAAATTTGCCCAGAGTGTATTATTGAGGGGTTTTTTTAAAATTCCAAAGCAATTTTTTTTAATTCCAAAATATGTGTCAAAATAAGATTTGTCACCAGAAATCATTCCATTTGCTGAAACACAGAGAAAGTTGTGGGGAAATTAAAAATAACCCCAGAGTGGATAAAAACATCCCCAACAGCACACAAGGGTTAAGAGACTCAACTTAATAATATTGTATTGCATTTTTATTCATTTAAAAACTCTTTATCGGAAAACCTGCATTCGTTTTCTCTGTGTGACATGTACATTCCACGCAAACATCATTATTTGAAATATCTGTGAAAAATACTGACCATTAATCAGTATCTATGAGCAGCTTTTATCTCTATGAGAAACTAAAAGCAGCAGGCATTGGTTTAAGTGAGAATATACCACAGCAATTTTTATCTTTGCTAGTCTCAACCACGTGATGTGTGGTCAGCCTTACAAACACCTCACAACACTTATATTCAAACATCTTTTCACCCTTGAATATTTAAATGAATGCTTAGGTCTATTTAACTGTGTATATTTTGATTATATTACACTATCAATGCTCTTCATCTTTATGAAATTAAAGATAAAGTCACACAAACCTTTCACCAAAGGTTTTTGGCAGGCTGAAAAACAATTCTTGCATAAGGCCCATTAAGGATCTGCACTCTCAAAAGCCCTCCTTTCTAAAAGTTTGATTTGTTCTGATTGGCCAGATGGCCCCGAAAGGTTCTGAAAACCAGACGCCTATTGAAATTCAGCTCTAGAGTCTCCTTCAGCACTTGTAAACACAGTAATATGAACCATAACAATGGCACCACTTTTATTGTAGCAATTGAAATCCATGTCCTCATCCTTGGGAAGTGCATATACATTGGTTTCGCTTTCATAGCACAGAAAACAGCATCTTTTGAAGGTCAAAGCAGATGTTGTTCGTGTGCAGCCAGTGAAGGTTGTATACTTGCACCATGCAAATCTGTTGTTTGTTGCTTTGTGCAGGAAGTAAAACTGGAATTACTGACAACTTGTTTTTTTTGGGAAACAATAACTTTTTGAGCTATATTACACAATACATTAAAGGTAATATCCAAGTGTACTGGGGCACTTCAACAACTCAGTACTTAAATTGTTTTATATAATATACTTAATATATACCAAAAAAATCTATACTAAAAATGCATATAGTTCGTTTTAGTTACACTGCAAACTTTACGCCTAGCCCAAAACTAAACTAACCCTTTATCTTATAATACCATAAAGTCTTTAAAAGTGCGTAAACTTTTCAGAACAACAAGTAATTATATGATGTACTCATAAACTTTTTGCATTACACTGAACTAAATTAAACTGAACTTCAAGTGACATTTTTACTAAACTGAACCAGTTTTAATTTACTAGAACTACACCAGCATTCTCTACTACTCTCCTGCCTGCCTGAATTGCTGGAATGTTCCACAATTTGAAATATTAGGGCTTTTACTCTATGTTAAGCTGACACAAACTACATTGTAAAAAACACTATGAAAAATAAAGATGAATTGAATATAGTTAGGTCAACTCAGTGTACACTACCTGACAAAAGTCTTGTCGCCTATCCAAGTTTTAGAAACAAAAAAATAATAACTTGACTTCTAGTTGATCATTTGGTATCACAAGTGGCTTATATGAAAGGCAAAGGCCTCTAGATTACGCTTATTTTACCAAAATAAAATCTGATCATGCCTTGATTTTTAATTATTTAATTAGGACAGTAAGGTCTGACTTTGCTTAGACAAAAGTCTTGTCACTTAACAGAAATAATGTACAGTATAAAATATAAGGTCATGGTGCAGTGGAAAAACAATTAATATTGTGTATGACTCCCATGCAGCTTGAACGACTGCATCCATACATCTCTGCAATGACTCAAATAACTTATTAATAAAGTCATCTGGAAAGGCAAAGAAAGCGTTCTTGCAGGACTCCCAGAGTTCATCAAGATTCTTTGGATTTATCTTCAATGCCTCCTACTTCATCTTACCCCAGACATGCTTAATAATGTTCATGTCTGGGGACTAGGCTGGCCAATCCTGGAGCACCTTGACCTTCTTTGCTTTTTAGGAACTTTGATGTGGAGGCTGAAGTATGAGAAGGAACGCTATCCTGCTGAAGAATTTGCCCTCTCCTGTGGTTTGTAATGTAATGGGCAGCACAAATGTCTTGATACCTCAGGCTGTTGATGTTGCCATCCACTCTGCAGATCTCTCGCACGCCGCCATACTGAACGTAACCCGAAACCATGATTTTTCCTTCACCAAACTTGACTGATTTCTGTGAGAATCTTGGGTCCATGCTGGTTCCACTAGGTCTTCTGCAGTATTTGTGATGATTGGGATGCAGTTCAACAGATGATTCACCCCGAAAAATCTACCTTCTGCCACTAGAAGTCAAGTTATTATTTGTTGCTCTTACAACTGGGATCAACGACAAGACCTTTGTCAGGTAGAGTAAAGTGTGACCCAATTGTTTTTTTTTTTTTTTCACTAATATATTTCCTATTTATTTTCTATTCAAGCATTGGCATGAAGTGTAAAACAACTGAAAGGTTTCAGTTTAGTTAAAATAAAATGGTATACACCAGTTAAGAGCAGGTCCATGGCCAAAAATCAAGCAAAAAAAGTGGGCAGTGACAACAGACGTACCTGAAGGCTTGAACTCTGGAAGTGACGTAATATTTTGACAGCTGTGAAGAGTCTGAGTACATCGATTTCAGCTAAATATGAAAGAAAACACATTTTAAAATCTTTTCTCTGTCACCATCGCTATGTGAAAACAAAACAGTTTTACTTTGATTCTTACCTGAGCACTGACTTTATTTGCCAAGTCCTTAAACTCTTGACTTTCCGGGTTTTCATACGCATCCACAAAAGCTTCATTTGTTATCCTAAGTGAGCCGGTGAAAATCTTCTGTAACTTCAAATCATTCCGGACTGCAGAAAGCAACGATATATGAACACATGACCAACACTGACATTGAGGTTTTGCTGCATATGTCTGCAATACTGACTTACAATGGAAATGCCAGACCACAAGCCCTATGATCAAAGCCAAAACGGCTGCCAAGATCACCAGACCAACAATGAACCCAATTTTCCCAGGACCCTTTTTCTTCTCCATCTTTTTATGATCTGATGCCGGCAAAAATGTGACAGCTTGGTCCCAGTCCTTGTCCTACAGAGAGAAAAAAAAAAAGACTTTTTACTCATGTCTATAAATTCTGGTCTCTCTGAAATCGACCAGATAAAAGTCAGATTGGAAAAAAAAAAAAAAAAAAAAAAATGAGTGCAGCACATTCTCAATGGAAAACTGATTCTGTCTGAAAAAAGAAAAGAAAGAAAATGCAAAGTACACTTTTGACAGAATAAGCACAGATTATATAAGAGAGAAGCCTCAAAACACTTCCCTACAGAGACTTAGGTTTACATGCATCCAAGAATTAAAGACACTTTCGCTTTCTCATAACATACATTTCACCACCTCATTTCTTGAAGAGTCTTCCCTCAACCTAAACCCCTCTGAAGATTGAACCGAAATAATTGTAATCACAGTATAATGTAGTCCTGTCTAATAATGTCATGGAATGATGTATAATTATTTATTTATTGCCACATTCGCAACTTATGGCTATTTCATGGCACGATAAATATACATAAAAACATTACATGATAAGAACAACTTCATATTTCAATAAGAAATGATACACAAACAAATATACATTTAAATAAATAAAATTCACAAAAACGGTTAAGTTAAATATGATTTTTCAATTCAATTTTTGATATATAACTTAATTCGTCCTGGTGATCCCTTTTTAAAAACATCCATCAAAGTGTTTTCATTATAAAAATGTTGTCTAATAGTACTTAATGTTATAGTAACATATGTGTAAATATGTTTTATTATCGTGAGAGCAGCTTGTAATTACATGTTTGGAATAATGTAAAAACCTTCACCGTTTCAATTTACAGTGTCTTTGCTGAATAATGGCTTACATAACTGTTTAAATCTCTGTGAACTTAACCTTTAAACTCACAGTGGAACACTAACCTATAATTGTGTCTTTTACAACCACTGACTGTCTCAGTTATCACAGGCTGGAGTCACATGACATCATTCTTGACCTATATTCTATTTAACTTGTATCAAAAAATGTGCTGTGACAGAAAGTTCCACTGACTGGATACAGTGAATCTTTTACAACACATTTTTACCTTTGCTTTAAGGTCCCAAAGTGTTTTACGAACAACCAAGCCAAAAATGTGTTTGTGTGCATCACTAGAATTATTATTCAGCTTTAAAAGTTCAGTTGTAAATTAATGAACTCCAGTTCTGCTGAGCGTTTGACATTCTATGACAGCATGCATGAAAACCAAACCATGAGCAGAATATCCCTGAGTCATATTCTCACTGAAAGTTTCATATGTGGACGGGTCATTTAGTAAAGTCAAGTGCTGCAAGCATGTCGTAACAGATCTGTGGAATGCAGACAGGCGAACACATCACACAAAAGAACAACGTAGTGATGCTTATCATTCAACCTGAGATCAATTTAAAACTTCAGTTTTTAACTATAATCTTGTGTTACACAAAGCTTAACTTAATTATTGTGGAAAGTGCTATACAAAAAACTTGAATTGAAATTAATTAAATTGATTCACTTTAAATAAAGTAATTTTTTTTTTTTACAGTGTAGGTTAATATTTTAACAGTTCAAAACCTTTTTAAACAAATACAATTAGCAAAGTTTAAAATGAATCAAATTGTATGTGCAGGAACATTAAGCCTTTTCATTTTTAAAAACCTTTATAAGAGACAGACCTCTTCACATCACCTCATATGACAGAGAGTTAGAATTAGCTTATGTCTAAAAACATCTGAATGACTTATCACTCTGCTGATTTATGCTGTGACATAATCAATAATACTTTATTATTACCCCACACACCACACGACATGACGACAACCTCAAAACATTATGCAATTCTGAGTGTGCCTTACACAGGTGAGTGAGCTAGACAAACCACCTGTAGAAAACATTAATCTCTCTGACACTTTAATCAACATTTGCACCAGACACCTTCCTACAATCACTCCATATCTAAAAAAAATACCAACATTTATGTGCATTTATGAAGTGTGTTTCACATAGGTGAGTGGGCTTGACAAACCACCGGTAGAAACACTCTTCTCTCAAAAAAACAACAAAAAAAACACTCCCCCTCCTAACTCTAGAACTCAATTCTCAGAGCACAAATGGTTTATTTGTATAATTCGCACTTCTTGTGTGTATTTGTGGATTGCCTCTTCTTGTTGAATCACTGAATGCCTCCTCAATTGTACTGCAAGTCACTTTGGACTAAAGCGTCTGCTCAATGACTGAATGTAAATGTAATAATATACGCATCAATAATACATGCATCCGGCCATTTTGAGGTTCCAATAAAAACAGTCCTGAACATTTAGTTTTATAATTTTAAGTTAATTTATGTACAAATTATTTTTGATTTTCTATAAGCCAAAAGTCAGGTAGCATAGTGAAAAGCAGCTGGTCTTGAATTTACTAATGAACAATTTTGATAATACGTTTTATTTACAGCTTCGGCAAATACTTGTATACAGTGAACCCTACTGGCATCAACACTGACTGTTGAAAAAGCCATATCAGTCACCATTAAACTTTTTTCGGAAAAATCACTTTCATAAGGGGTTTAAACACAGTAGTGTGGCAACGGTCTGTGAATATAACCAGCTTCCAATGATAAAAATTAATTATTTTTTTATACCAAAATGGCACAATTAGGATCAAAGCCTAAAAGTGGCAGATTCAAAGAGTTATAAAACATTATTTGTGGGGTATTTTGAGCTGAAACTTAACATACACAGGGACATCAGAGACTTATTTTACATCTTGTAAAAATGGGCATAATAGGTCCCCTTTAAAAAGACAGCTATCCATAATCACCACAGATAAACTTCCGTTAAGGACTGGAAGCACTTCTTTTATAGTCTTGTAATTGTCCATTGACACCCTATCCTCAGAGACCACAATGAAGCACAGCTAATCCAGTCAGCAGAAAGCCTTAAACTGAAACTTCAATTGATGATCAATAGAAACGAAATCCCTTATACATGCAAACGGTCTGAGACGTACAGAAAACAAAAATGACTGACTGCTGAACACCTGTGCTTTACTTACTAAGGCTGTGTTCACGCTTTGCAAGTTTTGGTTCAATTAAGTAGAATTGCTCTGTTAAATTAGTTTATTCAAGTAAGTGTGAAAGCTGCCATCCAAACCTTTGCGTGCACCAAATATGCAGATTGAGATTCGCAGATTTGATTACAATCAAACCCTGGTATGATTCAAATGAAATGTGAATGCAACATGGACCTTAGAAATAGTGCAATATGTCACAAGAAGATAAACCCTAAATGGGAGAAAGCTCATGTTTATTCTTGTTATAATCAAGATATTGGTCATTAAAGATCATTACACGGGTCTGTCTCCATGCAACAGATCTTTTTGTGTGTGTGGGTGTGTATATGTGTGTGGCAGATGAATTCCGGATGTTATTTTGACTATTTTAAGTTCTTCAGGAGTTTTTACCTGATACAAAGACCATCTTGTTCACAAATGTACAAGTGTGTTTAACCCAGCATACAGCAATGTTTTGGGATATTTGGGAAAGTACAATGTTTACATTTTACATTTTATTTGGCAATATTTAATGTTGGGCCTGTAATAAGTAGTCCTTAAAAAGTGTTTTATAATCCATTAATATTTATTTTATATGTGTACATTCTTAATCAAACATTTGCCTTAAAGTTCTAAGTGAGAAAAATAATAAAATATGAATGAGTACATATTTGAGCATGTAAAAAGTCAAAAAGAAATTGCCCTTTCCAAGTGGTTATTATCAACTGATTGAATTATTCAATTTCCCAGTGATGGGTTGCAGCTGGAAGGGCATCCGCTGCGTAAAACATATGCTGGATAAGTTGGCGGTTCATCCCACTGTGGCGACCCCAGATTAATAAAGGGACTAAGCCGAAAAGAAAATGAATGAATGAATGAATTATTCAAAAAAGGTACTAGATTGTGATATATATAGTTATCAGGATATACGCGGATTTATATTGTACATGTGAATTTTGCTCTACATCATGAAGCTTGTTTTTTGGTTTTAAATTAGTGCTGGGAAAAGATTAAATCGCATCCAAAATAAAAGTTTGTTTTGACATATGTATGCGTATTATATATAATTATTATGTATATGTGGCAAAAACAAATCCATACAAATTATTTTGTTACATTAATATTTAACTTTATATATAATTTATATCATATACACATATATTTCATATCTAAACATAAACATTTTCTCGAATATATGCATACCTGTGTGCGTAATTTTATATATATATATATATATATATATATATATATATATATACACACACACACACACACACACAATATACACACGCTTATGTCAAAAACTTTTATTTTGGATCAGATTAATCCCAATTAATATTTGCCCAGCACTATTTTCAATATTAAGGTTTTCAATTACTAAATAATAGTGTAAATGTGAATCGAACGAGGACTAAACGTATCTTTTTATTTCTTTGAGTTTGGACCAAACGAACTAAGAAAAACAAACAAACAATTGTGAACACACCCAAGTGAATTTACAGATTTGGTAGCAGTAGCAAGCTCACTATAAGGGTTATGCAATATGTCATTACACCTATGATCTACTATTCAATCTTCAAGCTCAAGATCGAAACCTAGAATATTACCAACACAAGCTTTTATCTAGTTTTTGAAGCAACCAAGTTGTTAACTAGACACATTTAAAGACACTATAAAAAGTAATTGAATTTTAAGAACTTATATATATATATTAACCTATTCAAGCCTAGATAAGACCATTTTTGAGTTTTCAGTGAGAGTGAGAAACTAAATAAATATGGGTAAATTTAAGGAAGTCTCGCTAGTATTAACCACAAGTCTAGAAACTCAGACCTTTCAAGAAGATTACCAGAGGAAATGCATTCATACTACAAAACGAGAAACAAGTTAACATCAGCTTTTAAACAGAAGTTATATTTTCGTTAAATGTTTATGGGTGTCTGACAGGTTGAACAATAATGTTATTAATATGGCAGAAGGCCTGATGAATCTTACCGTAGAACCAGGAGTGTAACGCATTCCTCCATCCATAGGGTCCATGTCTGAGAGACCACCGGTAGAATCAAAATCAACACCTTTCTCCTCACACTTCTGCTGACAAAATAAGTCGAGTTGTGTATGCTGAGCGGAAAAGTAAAACAGGTTTGCTATTTTGCTAGTATCAGACGAGTGTAGAAAACAACAACACGCCCATAACAAGTGCACACAGCGGCTAACGTTAAATAAAAACAAATAAATATAAGGAATACTTCGAAACGAAATCCTAAAACAAACTAAGTCCAATACAAAGCACCCGGAGGATTAAAACGAGCTATCTTCCACAGAGAGTAAAGATTATGTCGTCTACCTGTGAGATGAGAAGATATTTCCGGAGAGATTGGCGTTACAATGGGAGTGACTAACTCAGACGATACTAGCTCTGCAGGTGAGCACATACCTACAAAAATACCTTTAAATTCATCTCTAAACTACAAAATGAGTAAAACTAAAGTGAATTATGTACTAATAGTGTTATAAAACGTCGGTAAGGTGTATTTTAAGCAGGAATAGGATTGTTTAAAATGGGTATCGATGAGTGTTTCTGTGCGGGGAGACTCACCTTTACGCGGGCGTCGGAAGTGTCTTCAGACTGTAACTTTAGTGTGCTGCCTACTTAGGCCACATGTTAAGGGATCTTTTAGGAACGCGCCAGTGGGCTGACGAGGATGTCTAGAAAGGGTGTTTAATAGGTTTTTAAACACAGCCTGTGTTTTCCTTAGATACAAACTCGACATGCAGGTTTCTGTTGTGTAGAAATGGTGTTTCCACGTAATTGAGGTAACATTAAACTGTTGACAAGTACAACCGAAACTGATTTGTCTCTTTATTTAATTTATGTAATTTTATTTTTCTGTTTATTTTTTGTTATTAGTTGCATTTGTTTTTTTTGGATGTCATGTTTAAATTGTATATTTGCTGTTGTTTAATAAAAAAAATAAAATAAAAAAAAATGTGGACGAAAGCGGAGATGGAGAAAATAAAAGTTCCTTGATAACACGCTTAAAAGTTCCTAATCCACATTCATTCTACTTGAAAATTAAATTACATTAACCATGCTGGAATTTAATCTACTTTTGTGCTGATTTATGTCTATGAAAGGCAACATAGAGCAAATAAATTCCCTATATTTGCATTAAAAAAAAAAAAAGTACAACCGAAACATCAAAAGACTGCTATTATAAAATAGAATGTGATATGTTTATTAATATTAGGCTATATAATTGGTCAGGACGCTTTTTAAAACAATTAAAGTGTTTCTTTATTTAGAATACCATACAATTGTACAATGATTTAGCCTACTTTAGACACCCATTAAATGTCAGTCAATATTTAAGTTTAAATATTTAAGTAGTTTAAATGCGATATTTAAAGAAATTATAATTTTATTGCATATTAAATTAAGTATTGATTAACAGTACAGCCCCAAATTACTAATTAAATATAATTTTAAGCCTATATTTTAAATATACATTAAAGTAAACACTTTACTAGCATTCATTCAGTCATTTTCCTCCGGCTTAGTCCCTTTATTCATCAGGTGTCATCAGCTGATGCCCTTCCAGCTGCAACCCAGTACTGGGAAACATCCATACACACTCATTCACACACATACACTATGGACAATTTAGTTCATCCAATTCACTTATAGCGCATGTCTTTGGGCTGTGGGGGAAACCAGAGCACCCGGAGGAAACCCACACGAACAAAGAGAGAACATGCAAACTCCAAACACAGCCGAGACTCGAACCAGTGACCTTCTTGCTGTGAGGCGACTGTGCTAACCACTGAGCCACCGTGTCGCCCACTTTACAAGCATATTAATTTATAGCATATATGTTTTATTGCATATATATTTTATTGCAGAAACTAAATTTGAATCACTCAGTTAAAAATCTAATTGCTAAACTCCATTATTGAATTAGAAATTACATTAACAATATAGAAAATAGAGTCATAATCAAAAGGTGATCTCAAATTGAAGATTCCAAAGAATGTGAAATTAAAGTACTCTTTAGGAATGTGCTGGCTTTCATTTGTGTCCCTACAAATAGCTTCAAGTTATAACATGACCTGTCCATGACAAAGAACATGCTTGTATCTGTCAGAGAACAGTGTCAAGCTCATCAGTCGCTTCAAAAGGACAGTAAATGTAAATAAAATCAATTGTTGTGATTGCCGTGCTGTATATAATCTGTCTCAGCTTCTACAAACAGTGCAAGCAAATTTTACCACCACAAAATGCTTTTTGTCATTATTAATATTTATTCTTTTTATTTAAGTTAAAGGGGGGCGGCTCGGTGGCGCAGTGGGTAGCGCTGTCGCCTCACAGCAAGAAGGTCGCTGGCTCGAGCCTCGGCTGGGTCAGTTGGCATTTCTGTGTGGAGTTTGCATGTTCTCCCCGTGTTTGTGTGAGTTTCCTCCAAGTGCTCCGGTTTCCCCCACAGTCCAAAGACATGCGCTATAGGTGAATTGGGTATGCTAAATTGGTTGTAGTGTATGTGTGTGAATGGGAGTGTATGGGTGTTTCCCAGTGATAGGTCGCGGCTGGATAGGCATCCGCTGCGTAAAACATATGGATAAGTTGGCGGTTCATTCCGCTGTGGCGACCCGAGATTAAAAAAGGAACTAAGCTGAAAAGAAAATGAATGAATGAATGAAGTTAAAGGGATCGTTCACCCAAAACATAAAATTCTGTCATCATTTACTCACACTTTACTTGTTCCAAATCTGTTTAACTTTCTTTCTTCTGTTAAACACAGAAGAAGATATTTAAAAAATATATATTGGAAACCTGTAACCATTGACTTCCACAGGATTTGTTTTTCCCAGTATGGGAAATGGTCAATGGTCACCTGTTTTTAACATTCTTCAAAACATCTTCTTTTGTGTTCAACAGAACGAAACTCAAACATGTTTGAAACCACTTGAGGGTGACTAAATAGTGGGTAAATTTTCCTTTTTGGGTGAACTATCCCTTTAATTATTCATTCATTCATTTTCTTTTCGGCTTAGTCCCTTTATTAATCTGGGGTCGCCACAGCGGAATGAACCGCCAACTTATCCAGCATATGTTTTTACGCAGCGGATGCCCTTCAAGCTGCAACCCATCACTGGGAAACATCCATACACACTCATTCACACACACATATACTACGGACAATTTAGCTTACCCAATTCACCTATACCACATGTCTTTGGACTTGTGGGGGAAACCGGAGCACCTGGAGGAAACCCACGCGAACACGGGGAGAACATGCAAACTCCACACAGAAACGCCAACTGACCCAGCCGAGGCTCGAACCAGCGACCTTCTTGCTGTGAGGCGAACGTGCTACCCACTGCGCCACCGTGCAGCCTCCCTTTAATTAGACAAATGTATTTATTAACTCAGTAAGGGAAGTAATATTACACAGTATCCAATGCACATTATAATATAGATATGATACTTCTGTAAGATACTTGTGCACACAATACAACAGAATGTGGGAAACATGGCTGAATGACACACACACACACACGCACGCACGCACGCACGCACGCACGCACGCACACACACACACACACACACACACACACACTTGTACATTTATCTTTATATGGACTTCCCATAGACATACAGTAATGATTTTTAATACAAACTATTTTCTGTTCTCTCTCCAACTCTATCCCTAAACCCACCCCCTACAGAAAACAATCTGCATTTACACATTTTTAAAATACTTCATTCTGTGTGATTTATGATCCATTTATCATACAAGGAATACAAGACACACACACACACACGCACGCACGCACGCACGCACACACACACACACACACACACAGCAGATGACATTTAAAGCTTCTCTATCATATTTATTGACTATTAGATTGTGTAAATGTGGAGTGATGGGGAAGCAGACAGTGCATTGTGTTATAACAGCAAGCAGAAAAAAGATCATGTGGACTTGATACTGATTTTACATGAACCACATGTAGATCTGTGTGTCTGTCCTCACATGGAGATGTCAAGCTGTGTGACATTCTGTGCTTTTCTAAGACATTTGTATACAGAATTGAGTCTAGTTTTGATAGATACATTTCACTTTGGCTGAGTTTTTCATGTGGTTATAGTCTGAATGAAACGGAAGTTGCAGAGACTTTTATTCAGTACGTTGATGTACTTCCAACTCAAATGGAATATTAAGTAGGGGGCGGAGCTTTCCTTACTGCACCATTCCCTCAAACTAGTAATATGCGGTTGCTAGTATATTGAAACCCTAAAAGATCTTAAAAATAAAAAGCTGTAAGGATGCATGCAATTTTGGAATCATTTTCTTATGTGAATTACTTGTAATTTATATATACCCTGTCATTTTTTTTTTTTTTATTCTCTAGTGATTTGTTCCTTTGATGTTAATGTAAAAAATGCAAGCACTGTATTTCTCTTTTTGTATGCTATTGTTCTTGTTATGCAATAAAAAAATAATTAAAAAAAATTAATAATATGCGGTTGCTATGGAAACCCTCAGGTTAACTTCAACAAAATGGGCGCCACTCCAAATTCAGAAGCAAATGAGCAGAATTTCATTGAAACTAAAACTATTTTTTTTCCAGTGGATTAACTTGCACAGATTAATTATTAGCCTTAAGAATCACAATGTGAGCTAGCAAAATTAAACATTGTAGATTTTGATTTCAAGCGGACTTTGAAGAGGAATTTGTGGAATTGTAGTTAGCCTTGTGTGTGGTTTAATCGACGTCCACTAATTCATTTTAAACACCACAATAAAAATCTGGAAAACATATAAAACATAAACATCTTTCTCCCTGTGTGTTTGCATAAAAGACGTTCATAAATAATTTAACCCTTTGGGACAATAGGCATGTTTTTACATATTTGTAGTTCACCCAAAATTGAAAAGTCTGTTATCATTTACTCATCATTCACTTGCCAGAAAGCTGTGAGTTTCTTTTTTCTGTTGAACATAAATAAAAACTATAGAATAACGTGACTTTGACACAAAGGAAGATATTTTGAAAATCCTGAGAACCTGTAACCATTGACTTCCATATTTGTTTTTCCTACTGTAGAAGTCAATGGTTACAGTTTCTAACATTTTTCAAAAGAACTTATTTTGTGTTCAACAGAAAAGCGAAAGCCACAAAGGTTTGAAACCACTTAAGGGTGATTAAATAGTGAGTACATTTTCATTTTTGGGTGAACTATCCCTTTGAGTAAACAAGAGGCTATGAGGTCATTCATTGTTAGACTTCACAACCCATCCAGCCTGTTACCAAAGAATACAGATAGATAATAAAGTGAAAAATGATAAGTATTTATACCTTACTTTAAAATTGAATCATTAAATTCCATTTTCCTGGCAATAAAATAGTCCATGACAGTAAATATAATAAATATATACAACATTTTACATGCCTCATCTGGTGATGGAGCTCAAATAAAGACAGAGACTAGAACTGTTGTCATTGGTTGTCATGTATTTATTTAAAAAAAAAAAACATCTTTTCCCTCATACGTCTATCACTTCTCCCACATGAAAACAAGGAAAGGAGTGATCTCAAAATGATCACTGAACAAGGCCAATAGGGGTCACTCACGCATTAAATAAATGATAAACTTACTTTTGCAGAAATAAAAAACATAATACAGGGAAATGTTTTGGCAGTATCTGTTTATGTTGCTATTAAGGATGTCTGTTGAAAAAAATGGTTCATTGCAAATTGTTGCAAACAATTTATATAAGCTGAATTTAAACAAACAAATTAAGTTGAACATTAATAAATTTAGGACGGTTTGATGCTCCGGTTTCCCCCACAAGTCCAAAGACATGCACTATAGGTGAATTGGGTAGGCTAAATTGTCCGTAGTGTATGTGTGTGAATGAGAGTGTATGGGTGTTTCCCAGTGATGGGTTGCAGCTGGAAGGGCATCCGCTGCGAAAAACATATGCTAGATAAGTTGGCGGTTCATTCCGCTGTGGCGACCCCTGATTAATAAAGGGACTAAGCCCAAAGGAAAATGTATGAATGAATGAATGAATAAATTACTAAATTTAATTTGTTTGTTTAAATTCAGCCCATATCAATTGTTTACAACCACTTACCTTTAAAAAATATTAGTAAATCCAATGAATCATTTTTTCCAGTGTATTTCACATTGATACACAAGTGTTAATCTGTCAGTTTGTCAAAAATTAACGTATCATAAATAATGCATGACTATTGTCCAATCAGCATCAATGACCAATTATTTAATTAAATTCATAACAATTCTTATAATTTTTAAAATGACACTGTTAACAAGTAGAAATACTGTTTTTTTGAGCATTTTAGAGCACTGATGGAGATGGTGGAGGAGTCAGGCAGGGGCTCACTTGCTGCCAGAACATCAAAAAGTTAACATGAAGTCAAAGTATACCAGCTAAATAGCATCGAATATCACAATAGTTATTAACAATAAACCTGGTTGCCACAGTATTGATTGTCATGACGCGACCATGTTATGTGATTATTTTTCTTGTTTATGTTTTCTTCAGGCAACACAGTGGCTCAGTGGTTAGCACTGTCGCCTCACAGCAAGAAAGTCACTGGTCCGAGTCCCGGCTGAGTCAGTTGGCATTTCTGTGTGGAGTTTGCATGTTCTCCTCATGTTGGCGTGGGTTTCCTCCGGGTGCTCCGGTTTCCCTCACAGTCCAAAGACATGCCTTATAAGTGAATTGAATAAACTAAATTGGCTGTAGTGTATGTGTGTGAATGAGTGTGTATGGATGTTTCCCAGTACTGGGTTGCAGCTGGAAGGGCATCCGCTGTGTAAAACATATGCTGGATAAGTTGGCGGTTTATTACGCTGTGGCGACCACTGATGAATAAAGGGACTAAGCCGAAAGAAAATGAATGAACGTTTTCTTCATCAACCTGCTACACAGCAAATTTAGCCATGCTAGCTAAATCTGCTGTGTTTTGCATAGTGTTATGTACTATTAATGTACATTAAATGACATTAAATATATAAATGAAAAATCCTGAAAATAACAATTGATCAGAAGAACAAATATTTTCATTTGTTGTGACTGGAAAATCAAGGTTATTCCACCAAATATTTAATTCTTACCTCTTCTGGGGTTAAACCACTGGTATTGTGTAGGAAAATATGTCATAAAATATGCTACCTTTTTTTTTTAATGCAAAACATAAAAAATTAAATGGGAAAAAATGTCTACATATATATATATATAGACAGTTGACTCTACAGTTGAATATGAGAAAAAAAGACTTTGTTTAATATTTTTCACCAGATATCTTTGCAGTAGCATGAAAAAAAATTAAAATAAGGTTGATTAATGCAATGTTAGGGCAGTTCATTCCGCTGCGGTGACCCCTGATAAATCAGGGACTAAGCCAATTATATATATATATATATATTACAATGATTCCACATTGACGGTAAATAATAATAAATATGTTTATAATAATAAAAATGTTTCATATGTCTTTCATATCCTACCAAATTTCTTTGATGGTGTATAAAAACCTTGTGATGATTGAAGTCAGTGTCAGTCAGCTACAATAAATTCATGGATAAAGCATATATAAAGTAGTGTGAAAACAAAAAATACACATTTGTATGATTTCTTACAGAGTAGCCGACTGTAAACAAAGTAAATGCTATTTGTTTCATATTTTCTTCTTATAACATCACTATAACCAAATAGCCTACTATAGATAGAAACTTTACTATAACCCCAAAGTCTTGGTGATGGAAAAATGTTGACGCCAATTATCTATCCATTTCGTTACAGACACACACACACACACACACAGAAAAAAACAGTAGGAACAGCGTGATGACCTCATTTCCGGTCGGTCCCTTGTTCAGTCGGCCGGTGGCGCGCTTGTTCATGTTTTAGCGCTCGAGCCCGTGCAGCGGCAGTCTGTCGGACACGCGCAACATTCCACGCGCGCTGAGAGCGGGATCAACGCACAGTGAGGAAAACAGCACAGAGACACACACTACAACCGCCCGAGGACCCTTTACTGAGCTCTTCTCTGTTTCATAGCCTCGAAAAACAGTCCACAGCGGGATAATTTCAGCACAAATCCCAGCAGAGAGTGACCGTGGAAGATGGGTTCAGTCCCCGCCGTATCTGTGCTTATTCTGGCGATCGCTGTTCCGAGTCTAGCCGGATACATTGAGGTATGTGCGCACTAATATTTCACCCTCGGTTTCAAGCTTGGGTTATTTTGTTTACACACGCGTTTCTCTTCTTAAATGTGTTTTTATTTAACATTCCTGGTTTACAAATAATGTCCACTTAAAACCATTAGTCCAGTAAACACCATGTAAAGTGCTCATGTCCCATGTTGTGGTTATTTAGACCAGTTAGGTGACAGAAACTAAAAATATTTTTAATGTAAAATCTTAAACGACTGTAATTATTCCTTTACATTTTAACGTCACAATTCATATCTGTGTTTTTGTATGTTAAAGCTAAACCTCAAACAATATTAATTCTCTCAGATAATGTTTGAATTCATCCATAGTCAATATATATACGTTTTATTACATTATTTATGACATTATTTTATTATTACATTATATTGTTATTTAGTACAAAAGGTTTTTTCTCTCTACAACGTTTACCTGTATTGTAAACCTATTGTAACCCATAATGTTAGTTGTTTGAATATTTTCGATTTTATACATGTATATAGATTATAATTGTGTTCTTCAATTGGAAAACATCACACACTTTTCTTTAATGCCTCTTTCATGAATTGACATTTTAACGGGTTGTAATTTAGGTAAGTGAAATGGACAGTAAAAAAAATTGAAGAAAAATAGACGGATCAGTCAGATCATTATACATATTCATCAGAAATTGATTTCAGGTGTTTTTATGCGATCTGCCTTTTGCATGACAAGCTTAAGGTGATAAATAAAGACTTGTTAAAGGCATAGTTCACCCCAAAATGAAAATTCCATCATTATCTGCACCTCCACTTGTTCCAAACCAGTTTGACTTTCTTTCTTCTGTTGAGCACAAATGAAGATATATTAAAGAAAGCCGGAAACCTGACTTACATAGTAGAAAACAAGTCAATGTGTACAGGTTTTCAGCTTTCTTCAGTATATATTTGTTTGTGTTCAACAGAAGAAAGAAAGGAACAAGAGTGATCACAATTTAAATTTTTTGGGTGAACTATCCCTTTAAATCATGAGTTTGTATCTTTAAGACAACACCACCGTCAAGTGTTGTGAAACGTGTCAGTTGATTATACAGTAACCAAAATATGCGCATGAATTCTTGTGGTATGTTAAAGGAAGTCAAGCTTACGGAGAAGCTCTCACACCTTTCCTAGATTGTCTCAGTGTTTGCTTTAAACCTAATCACAGCTGCCCTTCTCCTGGAGGCATTTTTGCTCTTTTATTTATTTATTTTGTGTGTGTGTGCCAATAGTCCTTTCTGATGGCATGCTCTTCCAATGAGAGCTGAGCCTGCAGGCATGATATAACCAATTATGAAACGATTCTTTTCAATGCTAGAAGTAATGGCAGCGAAATAAATAATGAAATCTCTGTGTGTTCTAATTGATGCATTTAGAGCGTTGCAGCGACGCTTCTGGATATATGCACGCATCAGCATTACTGGAGAGAATCTGAGAATCATTTTACCTGCGGATCAATATTATGACCCTATTGTATTTCTCTTTTTTCTTTGTTAAACATTTGACTCCTTGTATCCTCGATTGTTTACCTGATATCTCCTCAAGCATACGGTTATTTTCGGGGAGAGGTGTGTGTGTGTTTTGCTGCTGGAGTGTTGTTGACCTCAGATCTGATTCATAACCCGGTCGGGAAAGTTCTGCAGAGGTTCTGCACAGCCCTGAGCTCTTCTTGCTAACTGAATACAGGACAGCTGCATCTATCGAAACCTTCAGTTTCTCCCTCCCATGTAGCTGGGGATGGGAATTATTCCTTCGCTTCTACCAGGTGCTGTTGTTGTATTTTGCAGGAGACAAAGGGAATGTGTTAAAAATCACACTGGGCTTTTTGTCTGTGTATTGTTGATGCTTTGCTGTTAGATCTCTAAAGCCGGTAAGAGCTCGGATTTGGCTTTTATTTTGTTTCCTCAGCTGTTTGATATGTCACTTTTTTTATTTTGTTGCAGCCATACGTTATATAACCATGACACATTCAGGCTCAACAATAAGCATTTTTCCCCTATTCTCGATGGCCCTCAGGCTAAAGTTTTGTTGTGATCAACAACCTGCATAAGATTTGTGATACTAATAACAGACAGATTCATAAATGTTTTAAACCCCTCTTTTTACCATCAAAAATATTGAGTCTGTAATTTATTTATGTTTTTGGGAAAAGTTTCAGATTTTTAGATTTACATCTTACAACTTTAAATGTTTTTTTTCTTATTATGGGCAAAGATGAATTGCGATTATTCATTTCCTTCATTGTCCTTTCAGCTTGGTATCAGGGGTCGCCACAGCGGAATGAACCACCAACTATTCTTAAAACACATATGTCCGAGCCCTGCGTGTTTTATTTGTGTTTTTCCATAGTATATTTGATCAAATCCTGTTTTGTGAGCTGTCACTGTAGATTTCCTGGCTCAGTGTGTCAGTTTTTGCTTTTACAGCTTTCTTAATGACTGGCACCATGCACTGCGGGAGTGTTTTTCTTTCAGATGTGTGATGAAAACCGCAAATTCGGGGGAAAAGTTTGATTTCAAATGAGTTTATATATTGAGCCATTCGTTTAGAAATTAGTTCCTCCACTAATTAAACTGAACAAACTGCCCAGCCTTGCTGATTTAACATGTTGCCAACTAATGGAATTTCACTGGCACCAAATCGTATTGGTGTCATGTGCAAATCTCGTTTTCCTTTTTCACATTTAAATGATTTTACTCATCATAACACAAGCTTTGGCATAAATGAACTATTTATTTTGAATACTTGGAAAAAGCTGCGTCCTGTGTGTTCTTGTAAACTGCTGCTGGCACTAACACGATTATCATTATTATCTGAATCTCTCATGCACATTAAAAACACTGAATTTGGCATACTTGGGAGTTGCGCAACCCAACTGTTGTCACCCAGTAAGTTCAAGCGAAAGCTGAGCTTGTAAAATGTTGTTTGAGTGGGAGTTGCGCCGCACTTTTCCATGCATCTGAGAGGGTAAACAAAATGTGTCGTCTTTCTCCAGATTGCTGGAGGGCCACCTTGCTCTCGTTGCGCAGTCGTGCAGCACTGCCTCCTGTGTTGTGTGACTCTAGGCTCAGTAATGATGCACTTAAGAAAAAATTGAACAAAAGGCTTGAAAGTAAACATGATCTAATTGCACCACATTCCTGCTTTTAATTTGCACTATTCATTGGCACACATTAAAATAAATGGTTGATAATCTTTCATTATATCAATGTGGTTCATCTTTGAAATTGCTTGGCTTTTTGGATGACATCAAATCTATTTTTGTATAAATGACCTGTCCAATTTTCACAGCCATGTCCCAATACATTTTAAAATTAAAGGTGCTGTAAGTTTTTGACTCTTCTAAAGCATAAAAATACCATAATATGTTTGCAGATATTTAGGAATCATGCTAAGTGAACATTCTTGTTCATCTGAAAAACAATGTGAAGTCAGATATTCTGCTTTGAAAATGTGCGTTACGTGCCGGAACGTCTGTCTTTATTTTGGTCCCTTTAACCTGCCCAATGCCAGTTTAGCCAATTATATTTCAGCACCCCGGGTTGCCTTGGTGGGAAACTGCGTATTTGATTCATTCAGTTAGGAAGGCTCTCAAAGTGTGCATCCGTGACCGAAATGCGACTTCCGGTGGACAGTAGCAGCCTCCGAAATGAGACACGGATTCAGAGTTCCACATGAGGTGGTTATTAATTAGAAAATAATATAAATATACGAACATTAGGTGAGCAGGTTACATTGTAACATCTTAACAACATGATATGTGACGAGATACGCAGTGATAAGCAATTTGGCTTTTTGCACCAGACGAAACATGACAGAAATTTAAATACAGCCATTCAGAAGCACAGAATAGTGCACTCGCTGCACTCCAATGAAATGGTAAGGTTTATAATCTAATTAATACATATTAAACCTCTTCAACATTATTAAATGTAGATGCTGAATCACTGATATGTGTTGGTTTGCACTGAGTCACAGTTCTAAAGTTCAATTTCAAACGGTTTATTTTATTTTCAAGATGAGGTGAACTATCTGCTGCTGCTTCAGTATATGGCAATAAATGTCATGTAAAATGGCATTCAAACTCACATTTTTAGCATTTAACACTGAATAAAGCACATGAGGTGTACCTGAGGTGATCATTGTTAGTTTATCATGTTGTTCAGCTGCAAGAAATAGAAGCCGTTTCTAAAATAGAAATTTCAGGTGTAATTAGGCAAGTCATTAGCTATGTTTCCGTCTAAAAATGCGAATTAACTTCATGCGCAAAACTGGAATATCGCATAAAAGATGTGCGTATAGAGCAGCGTTTCCATCCAACAAGTCAAAGAGAGCAAAATCGTCACTTTCTGATTAAATGACGCCAAATATCAACAGTAAAAACGGAATTTGCTGAGGTAGGAGAAGCTGCGTGAATCTTTTCTTCATTTAATAAATGACTTGCGCCTCAGAAGGCAATGCTGACATGCAGTAAACGCGTGGTGGCATTACGAAGGCGTGAGACGCGGAGCACAGACGCTCTTAACAATTCTGTAGGTCATTAATAATATAATAACACTAATACTGAAATGGTTAAGGCATTTTAGAATGACCAAAACAACATTTCAGATGTTTAACAGTGTGCTCAGCCTGCTGGTTTGTCCATTTACAAACATTTTTATCATCACATGATCTCTTATAACCAAATCACATGACCTTTTTTTTAATGTGGATACTGGAATTTGTTCGGTAAAAGTGTTTCCATCGTAGTTTATGCGCATCTTTTCTTATTGAATAAAAAGTTTATCCTACTCAGTTATGCGCATACATTTTTTATTCACATTATTTTATTCAATTTATGCGCATCTTAGCGTTTCCATCAACCGATTAAAAAAATAAATAAGTAAAAAAATGTATGCGCATATCCAAAATGCGCATAAAAATAGGTGGATGGAAACGTAGCTATTGTATAGCGATGGTTTGTTCTGTAGACAATCTGAAAAAAAATATTGCATAAGGGTGCTAAAATGGTTTAAAAAAAATTTAAAATTGCTTTTATTTTAGCCAAAATACAACAAAACTTTCTCTATTAGAAATAATATTCTAGGAAATACTGTGTAAAATCCCTTGCTCTGTGAAAACATAATTTGGGAAATATTTTAAAAAGAAAATTTACAGGAGGGCGAATAATTTTGATTTCAACTCTATATGTGAAACTTTACTTTTAGATATGCAAGCGAAAAACTTTTCTGATTTTGCCATCATCGTTATCGTGTAAACGTAGCCTGAAGCAGCGTTTCTTTGGTTTTCGCACCTGTGTTTGGTTAACCACATGCAGTGTTTTTTTGTGTGTGCATGCGTGAATGTTGGCAGGGGTGTGTGGTGTCTTCTTTGCGGGGGTGATTTTTGTCTGCAGCCTTTGATGGAACACAATCCATTTGTATGCAGACCTCATTGTGTGGATGTGTTAGGAAGGCTTTTAATAGCATGCATTGCTCACCCCAGGAGTGATGAATGAATGTCAGTGAGGGGCTATTGTGAGCTCTGAATGGGTGCAAGCATCCTGACCAGCAAAAGGACCCGATTGGGACATAACTGCATGTATGTTTATCAGATGCGACGACAGCCAGGCTGGAGATCAGATGTTAATTGCAGAAGTGTGCATTTTCTTGATGTGAAGCTCAGTGGGAGAGTTACAAGAAAAAAATAGAGTAGATATCACATTTGTTGAAAAAATACATTATATTGTATTACTTTAGATTAACTATGTACAGTTGAAGTCAGAATTATTAGCCCCCCTGTATATTTTTTCCCCAATTTCTGTTTAATGGAAGGAAGATTTTTTTTCAACACATTTTTTTTCAACAACATAATAGTTTTAATAACTCATTTCTAATAACTGATTTCTTTTATCTTTGCCATGATGATGAGCACATAATATTTTTCAAGATACTAGTATTCAGCTTAAAGTGACATTTAAATGCTTAACTAGGTTAATTAGGCAAGTTATGGTAATTAGGCAAATCGCTGTATAATGATGGTTTGTTCTGTAGACAATCGGAAAATAAATATTGCTGAAGGGGGCTAATAATATTGACCTTAAAATGGTAAAAAAAAAAATCAAAACTGCTTCTATTCTATACAAAATAAAACAAATGAGACTTTCTCCAGAAGAAAAAATATTATAGGAAATACTGTGAAAAATTCCTTGCTCTGTTAAACATCATTTGGGAAATATTTAAAAAAGAAAAATTCACAGAAGGGCGAATAATTTTGACTTCAACTGTATGCTTGACAGCTGTACTGTCCACCCTACTCACACCTTCATTATTTTTTTTAATTGATAGTAATGTAATAACAAATTTTTTTCTAAAGATGTATATCGATGTAAAAAAGCGATATACAAATAAACTTGAATTGAAGTTTGTTTCTCTGTTTATTTATCCCGGAAATATTTGTTTTTGGATGAAAGGAAGTAATGGTAATTTTATGGCGAGTGTAGTGTTGTCGCAATACTGGAATTTCCAACTTCGATATACGATACCTTGAAAAATATCGATATTCGATGCCATTTTCAATAACAAATTCTGCAACATTAAAAGAATGCAAATGAAGTAAAAAGGGAAAAATATAACTAAACCATTTAATGCTTATACCAGGTATGTCAGCAGTGCTTAAGTCCAAAAGGCAATAAAAAAAAATAAAAAAAAAATAAATTAGTGCAATCTCATCTTATTTTCTGATTAAAACAAAAGTGTTAAAATCTTAATAATATTCATTCATTCATTTTCCTTCGGCTTAGCTCGGCAGGGGTCACCACAGCGGAATGAACTGTCAACTTATCCAGCATATGTTTTACACAGCGGATGCCCTTCCTGGAAAACACCCATACACCTATACCGCATGTCTTCGGACTTGTGGGGGAAACCGGAGCACCCGGAGGAAACCCACGCCAACACTGGGAGAACATGCAAACTCCACACAGAAATGCCAACTGACCCAGCTGGGACTCAAACCAGCGACGTTCCTGCTGTGAGGCGACAGTGCTAACCAATGAGCCACCGTGCCGCCCATCTTAATATTAATATTAATTATTTATGGAGAGAAGAGAGAGTGCGAGACAGCAAAGCCAGGTTCAATATTAACCAAAAGCAAGGTTGTGTCATTGAAAATATTTCAGTATCAATATTTATCGATATACCGATATTTTTGACAACACTAAGTGAGTGTATTAACTCCCGTTTGCTCACTGCAATCCGGTGTCTTGTATGACTAATTTATTTTGCATTAATTCATTGTACTTATCTTAATTTTAACATTCACTCATTTAGCTTTGTGGTATTTTTTACTTTGTGTTTTTAGTACTGCTGGTGTCTAATGGGATTCATGCGGAATATGAAATTATTAAATTTTTTGCTACAACTATTAATAATAATGATAGAATGAATTAAAATTTAATAAGGAAAACTTAGATGGATGTAATGTCTGTCCCCACATATTTTTCCAAATGCATTTAGCCTATTGTTTTGTTCTGTGAATGACATTAAATGGGCTGCGCTTTTGTTCCCTCACAGTGTTTTGTTTTTAAAATTAACATCAAATTAAATTCGGCATCTTCTCTGACTAGGGTCCATAATTGGTCAATTAAGGACATTTTCTGACTGTAAGCATTAATGGCTTTTGTTAATTCAAAATAAATATATATTTATTGATTTTCTCCTTGTCACAACAGAAATTTTGCACTATTTATTTAAGATTTTTTATTGAATTTTACTCTGTGTATTTATGACAAACAGGACATTATGTGACTAGCAGCTATCTAAAAGATGAGCGCACATTATTTTATAAGTTTAGTTTAATTTTGAACAGTAGTTATGATATTATGTGTTATATTTCATAGAGTTGAGGTGGGGAAAACAAAGCTTTAGACCTCCTAAATAGGGCTGCATGATATTGGAAAAAAACTGACATTGCAATATTCTGTTATTTTGCGATATATATTGTGATATATAATTTCACAAGATGACTTAAGTAACTCTGTTCTGTAAGAATTCATAATTTTACATTGATTGCGAGGATAAAGCACAGATGAAAACAATAGAACAAGGATAAAAATGAAATTAAAAGCACGTCATGGTTTTCAGTGGATACTGACTGAGTTCAGAAACTCAATAATCAATCTGTATAGTCTCTATTCATTCATTTTTTTTCCGGCTTAGTCCCTTTATTAATCTGGGGTCGCCACAGCGGAATGAACCGCCAACTTATCCAGCATATGTTTTTTACGCAACGGATGCCCTTCCAGCTGCAACCTATCACTGAGAAACACCCATTCACACACATACACTACGGACAATTTAGCTTACCCAATTCATCTAGCACATGTCTTTGGACTTTTGGGGGAAACCGGAGCTGTATAGTTTTCAATGTATAAATAATTAAACACAATTAATATTTGTTGAAGTGGCAACCTTTGTAATTTCTTGTGCCCAAATGGTTTAAATTGGCTTGAAATCTCAGTCACGGGATTCAAAAACACATCCAAATAAAAAAATCTACTATATATCTATTATGTTAGGTCATGTTATATTATTCCCAACATGAAATTGCTGATCCTGCGATGTGACTATTGTATATTCGCACTTTGCGATATCAATGCTGAAACTATATATTGTGCAGGTCTACTCATAAATGCATTTCTGATAATATTTCATGAAGACGCCCTGGTTGTGAAGGATGTTTCACACATTTTTTCGTGCATTACTCACCCTGCTAAGTGTGTGATTGCGTCACAAATTATTTTGGATGTGATTTTATATGCATGTCAGGTGCGTCAGTGCTCTATTGTGGAATCACAGGCATTGATGATGGTCTTGTCAGCCATTTCCTGTTTGGAAAAGCCTGAGCAATGTTAGCGCCACCCTGATGCTCATCCTCTGAGCCAAGAGCTTAGTGCTTAGAGAGACACTTTCAATTATTTTACCAGCCGCTCGCAGTCTCACCACAAATCCTCTTAGCTGTAAGACACACTGAGTGCTCGACAGAAGAGAAGAGAACATGCTACTGCTCCACCCGTCCATTACTGATGTGATACATATGTGCGCAAACACACTTGACTCAGATCAGAGTGTGAGTCTGCACCTTGAGTCACTGACATACTTTCTGAGACGGCTCTATTTATTCATAATCCTGCCCTCAATCTCCGGCAATTGGCGTTGCTGTGGTCGACTAATGGGCTAATCAAAAGGGTTGGGTTTTGACACAGATTTCCATTTGATTTTTGTTTGGATTCACAAAGCTTTCGATTCGATTTGGAATTTGATTCAATATTGATTTGTTTAAAATATATGGGTCAAAGTTTCAAATTAAATGTACAAAATTATGTTATTAAAACCCCTTAACTCTCACTGTAACCAGGATGTTTTTCGGTACATATAATTTAGGGCTGCACAATATATCGATTCAGCATCGATATCGCAATGTGAGCATTCGCAATAGTCACATCGCAGAATATGCAATGTTGAGTCTGGTTTATAATTTAGCAAAGCTGTCACTGTATTTTAAAAGCATTCAGGCAAAAGAAACTTTGGAAAATTAGTAACGATTCATATTAATGCATTGTTTATACAACGAAGACTATTTGTCTATGCTTGTAGATATATTAATCGAAGATGATTTTCATGTGTATTTTGTTAGTAAATTTCCGGCAAATGCTTTCAGGTGGAGCAACATTTACTACAGAGTCATAGTTTGCTGACAAGCTATGCAAAATTACGTTCAAAATCGATTTAATCAGATGATTATGTCATCGCAATTGCAAGTGCAAAATACTACATGTAATCACTTTTTACTCTGAATTTACTTCGTAACTTCAAGTGATTGTTTGAAATAAAACAAATACAGTAAAACTGTGAGATGATTTCATAGTCGTAAGTTTATTTGTCACGATGAATCAATGAAATGCAGTTAAATCTTCTGTTTGTAATGCTATGGGGATTTCCTGGGTTTCTTTTTCATGGGTGTTTGGAGTTTCTGTGCGAGAGCGCCCTCTGGCCTTAAGAGGAGATTTTTCTACTGATCACAGAACCGTTTTTTCCTGACATGATGTGCATGACAATCGCAGCTTTGCTCAATTGCGTTTTTGATTATTGCGAATAAATAATTTCTTGAGTGTGAATTTTTAAGTGTGAACTAAAAGAAGTGGAAATTACAGTTGAGGGATAAAATACAAGTAGATTCTAGTTTAACGTTTCAAATAAATTTTGATAAAAAGTGCCAAATGCAATGTAAAAAAAAACAAATACTTATTCTGACCTGTTAAGATATTTAATTTCATTATATGTTAAATGAATACGAACATCTTGCTGACAGTTGGGTAAAACCAAGAGGTTTAATGGATAGTGGCAAATACAGGGCTTGACATTAACACCCGCCAACCCTACCTGCACCCCCACTAGCCACTTTGGCTGGCTGAAAATAATTTTTAAATTGCCAGAGCTGCCTCGTCCTTAAAGATTAGAATTTTAGTTTAAGACCGTTTAATAACTACGATTGACGATTGATTGATAACTATTCACGTGAGCAAAAGAAAGCAGGTGAATACCGAATGAGAGGAGGATCAGGCGCACGGTGAGACACAGGCGATCACTGACGTTGTGAGTGAGGCACAGCTGATGTGATGTGCACGAGTGCTTAAAAGCTCCCGTTTCCTTGCACAAAACAACCGTGCCTGTCAATGCAATTGGTGCGATCGTTTCTCTTTGAAATAGATTGGAAAAAAGCAGTGCTAGTGCATTTTATTTCAAAGTCATGTGAAATAAAAAAAAAAGTTAAATTAATGAGGAGGCATGTGGACATAACACAAAATTTTTAAATTAGTAATTTTTAGCATGCCAAAGTCAAATTTTTGCATATAAAATATTTTTTCCCAACAACTAAATTATGGCTAGTGAAAATGGCGAGTGGCTAGTAACATTGGAAAACTACTAGCCACAGTGGCTGGTGATGCAAAAAGTTAATGTCATGCCCTGTGTGTATGTATATGTGTATATATGACAAGATATTTTTGTAAAATGGTGACACTGTATAGTTGTCAATATAATAAAAAATCACAGTAAAAATGATTATATCCAAACCTTGGAAAAAAAGTATAATTATAAATAATTAACTACAGAGTTATGTACATTAAGTTAGGTATTTCTATTTATTTCTATTATTTTTCAATGTACATGTCTGAACTTCCCTAAATGAAACGAGTAATTAATAATCAACATCCAAACACAAAATTACACACTCAAAAAAATATTTATGCTGCTTGCTTAAAAAAAGGCTGAATCAACATGGTTCTTGAGGTTTTTTTTAGGACAACTTAATTTGTTTTTTGTTCAATTCATTTAAATTTGTAAAAAACAATTGTTAACTCAATCGATTTGAGTTGGGACAGCATGAAGGAATTGTATGGAAACCAGCATTTTTTATAGTGCATGTCAGCTGTGTGTTTAAAAAAAAATCCTTACCCATATTGTCTTCAAAATGTGGATCTTTTAATAGACTCACTCACCATTACATGTCTCTCTCTTATCTGTCTGTCTTCCACTGCTTCTTTTATGTCAGTAAATGTCTCTCTTATCTCATCCCGTGTGTCATGTCTGAGCGTGTGTGCTGCTTCACGTTCCTCTTCAGAATGGGCAGCATTAAAACAAGTTAAATATAGCGAAGCTCGTCAGGCAAACCCTACTCGCACGATCTTTCCATCTCCTGGGCGGCGCATTCACTCTAATTATCCAGCGCATATTCGTCCGTCTTCTCTTCGTACAAGAGAGCGAGAGGCATGGTTACCTCCCACGACTCTGCTCATCACAAATTTAGACTCTCCATCGTCAAAACAACTGCTTTAGGGCCAGACCTCAGTCCTTTCCACCTTTAAATGTACCAATAAAGACTTGCAGGTTGATAGGCATGATGTGTGTGTGCATGTACGCTCATTGCAAGCATCAGTAGTTGCATTCGTATGGGGTGTGTGACTCATCTGGCCCGCATGCGTTCACATATGAATAAAACATTTGCTGTCTTATTCAGGAGCATGTTGTTTCGCTCTCGCACGCACCAACAGATTTCTGCTGCCATTCCTCCATGCTGTATATGGCTCATATCTGTGGCCATCTGTGTGTTGCTTTTGATATTTGTGTCAGGATGGTTGAGCAAGGCCCGTGTGAACGTTTGCACGCATCATCGGAAGTGAAATTGATATGCAATGTGCATTGTCTGCTGGAATATGCTAAGAATGTAATGCATCTGTGCACAGTAGGCAGTCGGAGCACACTGTGTGGAGTGTTGCGTCTTATAATGCAATAAACAGACTTTTTTTTTACCCTTGAGCAATTCGATTCAACTGGCAAAACCTGTTTTGATGCTTTTACAGAAAATCTGATTAATAATGCAGAATAACCACATTTATATTTTAAAGTACATGCATGTGACAGTGATGTTTAGTCTTTTTATAATGCATACTGTGTTGCTTACTGTTTTAGGGCATCATATCAGTTCAGAAATCAACTATTAAGAAGTATTTTATTTTTATAAGAGCAAATTTGATCATTTCTTTATTAATCGCATCGGTGTTCCGTCAGATACTTTATTTTGACAAATTAAAAGGGTTTAAAAACATGCTCAAATGATGTTTTCAAAATTTCTGTATGAATTGGTACTGAAGTAAGTACATTTGATAACCCTACTAATTAATTCAGTTGAATTTATTGTTCATTTTGGTGGCACATTTATTATTTTTAATGGTAGCATGACATGAAAATTGTAACTTTATATTGTAGTAGTCATATCACACTGTAGTAGTATATCTCACACATAGACTTTACTTGGACGGGCTGCCCAGGTATATTAACGGCCGCCCAAGTATATTTAGTGACATTTCTTTTACTGCTTTTTTTTTTACTGCTCGTTCTGTGTGCGCAAAACCTGTCAACACTCCCACAGACAGTCTTACATGCTCTGCAGACCCACAGAGGCCCGCACCTTTTTGCGTCCTGCCGGGGTTTCTAAATCTACTAAAATGTCCGGGATTTGGTTTTGCTTTCGTTTTCTAAGCAGTCGTCAGTTTTATGCGCACAGCCAGAGAGACATTAAATAATTAATTCTTTAATCTAAACGACTCAGAATTACATCTAAATTGGCTGCAGAATATTTGTACACCATTAGAAATGGGTAATCAACTCATTTGCAGGGTTCATACGGTCATGGAAAACCTGGAAAAGTCATGGAATTTTGACATGGCATTTTCCAGGCCTGGTAAAGTTTTGGAAAAACAGAAAAACCCACAAAGTTTTGGAAAAGTCATTGAAAACAGATATCTGTATACTTGAATATAGGTTATTTACTTATTTTCTGTCCTTGGCCAATCACATACTCTCACATTATTAGTGCGGTGTAAGCATTATCTAAATCAATTTTACATAGATATAAATATAAATTGAAACTAAATAGATTGTTGCGGGTTTTACGATATGCTGTAATAAATTTGAACTTGCATTGGTTTTTTTTTACCACGCATATGTAGACATTGCATGAAATATTAGGTCATGAAAATTTGCTTGAAAGTCTTGGAAAAATAATGGAAAGTCATGGAATTTTAGTAGTAAAAATGTGTATGAACCCTGCATTTGCCTTATTTAAATCTACACTTTTTATTCTTGTAGTAATTACAATTTTTAGAGATATTGTCTTTTTTTTTCTGTCATTTAGTTCTCATTTGCTGTATGTTTTATTAATTTGATGTCAATATATTACATATTTTATACATTTAAAATGCTTTGGCAGGAGTGTACAAAATATCATGCCAAAGAAGCAACCTGAACTTGAATGAGAGCTAGAGAGAAGCAGCTTTTACCTGTGAGTGGGTGCACATGACTCCTGAGTAGCATAAAATTAAGAGAAATAGTGGATTTTTATTTTTTTTTATTTTAACAGTCTTTTTTTTTTTACTTTAACCCATTGAAAAGGAAAAGTTTAAAACAGATCCTTAATAAATAAAAATAGTGTTAAAAATCAAATGTTTTGTTTGTTGCATATAGTTAACTATTTATGTGCTGTGGGTAAAAGGTGTTTAATCCGGCTACCACCGCAAGTATATTTTAAACCTGTGAGAAGCACTGTACTTGCATTTCTCAGGGTTCGCAAGTGTCATTGAATTAATGAAATCGACTGTTTCAGACTGTTCCAGACATTGAAAATCAGGAATGTTAAGTCATGGTATATCAGGGATTGTTGTTTGTCGCTTTTCCAAAAACCTTCAATTTATCAAAATCACATTTTTCTGTACTGTGTTTTTTATACCATACTGTTTCATGCCTATTGTTATGGTTAGGCTGTTTTCAGCTCCATTTTATTCCTTTCCTGCTCATCAACTTGCAGTCACTTACCGTGTGACTAACATGCCAGCATCATTTTTAAGAGATTTGGTTTCAAAATGACAATAGACTTTTTCAAAATCTGAGGTCAATTATCCATTGTTTATTACACAATTGTCCGTTGTGTATTATATTGGCTATTAAAGTCATTCAAAGTTATATTCGAGCTACAACCATTGTAATATGATGTTATTATTTTAATGTTTTATTATTAATATACAAGCACAGCAACGGCCCTTAGAATGTAATGGAAATTCTGTTTTTTAGTCAGTGAAATTCAGGAAATTTGATATTTGGCTTAAAATGGGAACCCTGATTACTGCTCTTGTTGTAACCAGTTCACTTTTGCGATTCTTGAACGCAACATCTCTCTGGAAACATATGAAGGACTCCAATCATTTAGTCAGCTTAAACTCTGCCCCATTAATACAGTTGACTGTCATTCAGTGAACAACTGGATGATGTGACCAGTGAAGTTCCTGGCTTACATTTACATTTGTTCAACAATCTGTTATACTCTAATGTGCGTCATAATAAGGAAAAAAGGTCTGCCACGACTTCAGTTTTACTTTGATAAAAATAATTAGACTTTAAATTAGACCGCCCCCCCCCCCCCATCTGTTCAGCCACACCCTCTTCTCCAAAACCACACCCTCATAAGACGGGTCAGCCAACCAGAATGTGCGTAGAGTGACCTTCAGGCTCAGTAGCGCCAACATTTTCTCATTTGCTAGTGTATTACTTTTTTCTTTTTCTTTTTTTACTTAGGGCTGTCACACAGACAAGTGCGATTTCTCACCACACCTATTTTTCAGTGCTATATCTCAGGTTGTAAGAACATCATGTTGCATTCTCAAAATAAATTCTCCTGCATCACATTGTAAGAAGCAGAATGCTCATTTTCTTAATGGTTTTTTTTTTGGAGCATTTGCTCACTCTTTCCCATCATCCATTAAAGGGATAGTTCACCCAAAAAATGAAAATGTACACCATTTTAATAGACAGGACAGTGGAGAGAGGGGAAGGATCGGCTAAGGACCTCGAGCCAGGAATCGAACTCAGATCGCCGTGAGCACCTTAACCACAAGGCTTTTGGCGCCGACCACCATTTACTCTTTTAGCTTAATGAGTTTTTTTTTTCTTCTGTTGAACACAAATGAAGATATTTCAAAGAAAGCTGAAAACCTGTAACTATTGACTTGCATAGTAGGAAAGTCAATAGTTACAGGTTTCCAGCTTTCGTGTTCAGCAGAAGAAAGAAAGTCAAAGAGGTTTTAAACAAGTATAGGCTGAGTAAACGATGTCAGAAATGTCAGTTTTGGGTGAACTATCCCTTTAATTAGTGATTTTTTTTACTCCTCCTTTTCGTTTTCCTGTGTGTTTTAAGAGGATTTTGAAGTGTGTCAGTCTCTTCATTCTTCTTCTGTCTATCATACCACTCGCTCTCACTCCAGTAGGAGTGGCAGCAAATGAATCAGGCAATTAAAACAAAACGCAAAACTCCTGTGTGCTTTAATTTGCATGATCAAATGCGCTTGTAAATGTTGTGTGGGAGATGACTGGAGGCTCATTTGAATTCAGCTCAGGCTTTTGACTCGTAGCTTCTCCTGTGTTGTTGGTCTTTATTTGAATTCTTGTAGCAGGTCTTATTGAGGCGGGCATTCAGAGACGGGCTTGTCTCTGTCACTCGGGTCAGTGATGGCGGGTCAGTCATTGTGCTTCTTGAACAGTGGTCTTTAGGTAGTTTGTTTCTTGAGTACTTTTATCTGGCTGGGGAATGGCCAATCATTAGGAAGATTTTTAGTTTTTTTTAGTCTGTTCCCTCCTTCTCTGTTCTTGCCTAAGCAAACAGTCTCGTCTCTGCCAGCCTTTCTAGTGTGGCTGTGTTGGTATGTTTGTTCTGGTTAACAGGCTGTCTGGAGCATCTGGAGTTTTATTACCTAACTATTTGGACAGTAAAGTAATGACCAGTGCCAGGAGCAACAAAGCTATGCATACATACTGACCCCACCTCTCACCAAGATGGTATTTATTTAAAGGGGACCTATTATGCCCCGTTTTACAAGATGTAAAATAAGTCTCTGATGTCACTAGAGTGTGTATGTGAAGTTTCAGCTCAAAATACCACGCAGATAATGTTGCATAACTCTTTGAAACTGTCCCTTTTTAAACTTTGATTCAAATTGTGCCATTTTGGTGACTGTCGCTTTAAATTAAAATGAGATTTGTGCTCTTTTTAAAAGAGGGTGGAGCTACAAATGCCTGGTGGCAGATTCAAAACTCTTAATAACAGACGGCTGCTTCTCACTATGCTAATGAGGGAGAGATTGTCACTAATGGGCGGGGCTTTCCTCTTCCAATGACGTACAAAGGGAGAATGTCAATCAAAGTGTTTTCCAGCCCTCTTTTCAAAAGGGGCGGAGCTACAGATGCCTGTGTGTCAGCATAGTGGATTCAAGACTCTAATGGTGGATGGCTGCTTCTCACTATGCTAATGAGGGAGAGATTGTCACTAATGGGTGGGGCTTTCTCCTTTCGATGACATGTACCAAGGGAGAATTAATTTTTACCATAAGAGGCTGGCTATATTCATTTTTTTTTGTGAGGATATTTTAAAATGGGGTTTATTTCTGAGACGTAAACTGAATTTTTAGCATCATAAATCCAGTCTTCAATGTCACATGATCTATATGAAATCATTCTAAAACACTGTTAAGTGGTAGAAAAAAAATCTACTGCTAAAATTTCCCTGACATTATAAATATATTCACTGTCATTTTATAAAAATTATATTTAAAAAAATTATGGAGGTTTAGAGAAAAAAACTCTCATAAACTTTGTTTGTTAGTGATTCTCTCAGATGACTTGTGCAAATGTGTTAATATGTTCCTGTAGTGTATGTGCATGTCTCTGAATGAAAACTTACAGTAGTAATTGAAAAGAAAATGTTTTTTAGCAAAAAATACATTTATTTTTTTAAATAATTACAATTAAACAATATCTTGCTGTTTGCGTTTTTGCAGTTATCTTAAATGGTTTAAGCCATCATGATAAATAAAGCTGTCATGGATAAATAAATAACATTAAAATTGCCAGCAGGTGATGGAAAATTGTGATTCATTAAATAATTTATTCAAATAATCCATTCAGAAGAGCACATGATTGACATTATGGATGAGTCACTGAATAACTGGCTCACTCGATTCATTCAAAAACATTAATTCAATGACAAAAATCACTGCAGTTACTGAGACTTTTATTTCAGCATGTTGATGGACTTCCAACTGAAACGAAATATTGAGTAGTGAGTTTGAGATTTTTTGTGCATAATTCCCTTATAGCAATCTAACAGTAACAGGTTAAGAATTGAACCTGTGGCTGAAGCATCAATCAAAAAGCATCCAAACGCCACTCTTGATTGAAGATTACAAAACACGCTTTTTTTTCTCCACTGGTTTAATTTGCATTCATTTGTTCTGGGTTTGTCACGATACAGGAATTTGGTACCAATCGATACTGAAATTTTAAAAAACCATTGTGATTTGCCATTGTGTTCACGTGCTCAACAGAAATGATGTCCGAAATCACCTGCTACTTAGTAGGTACTGCATTTGAATTTAAATGTACTACTCGACCGTTAGGAAAGTACGTTCTATACAGTATGAATGGGAGTAGTAAGAATGGAACTCTGATGTACTACATCCACCATTTTGTCATGATCACATGACCCACCCATGTCAGTTGCGTCGCTACATTCATTTATGAATTCTCTTGCGGGGCATCATGGGATAGCGTAGCATGCATCGGATGCGCACTTCAGAATCTCGCCGGAAGTAGTAAGTCATCCGGGTACTTCTTGGATACTGTTTTTCGAATTCTATGAATTTGGACATACTACTCTGCTCGTATACTGTTTTTAGCGTACTATATAGTATGTGATTGGCCGTAAAGGTCATCAGTTCCCCAAACTCACCGTTGTTTACTGAGTGTAACCACAGATACAGGGACACTGGAGCATTTTAAAGCCGCGATTCGTCAGTTTATGCATGTCAGTTTATAGACAAACCAGCTGATAGATGTGACTTTGAAACGGTCCAGTGTCCCTGGCTGTTTTTCAAAATGCGTTCTTCAGCGTTCTTGCGTCCTCGTGTTCTCATGTAATGTCATCATCAACTGCCAAAGTTCAGTTCCAAAACTTAAGACCGCAAGAACGGAGGATGCGTGAAAGTTCCCGGCTGTGTTCTTGGTATCCAAGATGCATTGATGAAGACTTGGGCGCAAAACTCGCTCGAGAAGTCCCAGAAGTCATTGCGGCTGAATAAAGGAGGCCGGAAGCGCAGCATTTTATATAGGTTTATTATTAAAGTTCGAGATATAACTTATTTGTCACAGGAGTTTCCCTAAATGAAACGGTGAAAGTAAACATCAGCATGGAAATCTTAATAAAGGCATAAACACATTAAGGGTGTTTATTTGCTGAAATTCATATTAAAATTAGTTTTATTTGTATTGCGCAACGTACATTTGTAAGGTTTTTATGCATAGTATATATTGTGAAAAGGGGAAAAAACAATAAATCGTTGTATGAATGCTGTAATGTTTAAATCATTTTCCATTAAAAATGCGTGAAGGTCATGTGACCATCAGGAAGAACCAGGGAAGAACGTAGCATCTAATTTCTTAGAGGATGCGTTCTCTGTTCTCGCGGTCTCCCGAGTTCGTTCTTCCGAGATAACCTGGCAAGACCGCTCTCCACAAGAACAGGAGTCCGTTCTCTGTATTCCTGGAATTGAGAAACAGCCCCTGTATCTGTGTATACACTCAGCGGTGAGTTCGGTGAACTGATGACCTTCATGACCAATCATAATCATTTCTGTTCAGCGCTCAAATGTTAGCGGTAAATTTACCTTTTTAAAATTTCAGTATCGATTGGTTCTGAATTCCAGTATCGTGACAACCCTAATTTGTTCACCCTAAGAATAACAATGTGCTCTAGCAAAATAAACATTGTACATTTTGATTTCACACAGACTGTGTTTTTATTTTATTAAAACCAAAAATGATTCAGTGATACTTTTGCCTTCGATAACTTTGATAAAAAACAGTAAGTGACAGACTCCTATGTCAGTCTGCGCATCAATAAAACAATTATGGTATTGTAGTAAATATTGTTAAGTATTGACTATCCCGCTTTAATGGCAAGTTGAAACTCACAAGTCACAGTAGCGTATTTACCCACTTTGTTTGATAGTTTATGGTCTTAAACGATCTGATTGAATTGATGGTAAGAGTAGGGGAAGAGGATGAAAATGTCAGATCAGGAGAGCTGAGCAGAGAGATCAGTGTGCTGTAACCGTATACACCACAGAGACACGGATCTGTTCTGCTGAACCACCAAAAAAAACACTGCCAACCCTGATGCAGCACTTTTGGGGAGGAAAGCAGATCGAGGGGAAGAGGATGCGATTGGCTGGCTGCACAACGAAAAGCAAAGGCCTCAAGAAACCTGGAGAAGTTCAGAGGTCAGCTTCGTTCACTGAGCAATATTTCAGCAGCTTATGATTCTGGTCGAAGCAGAGCTGTTTATATTGGTGGCAGTGACCGTGGAGAAACATCCAGTCTAAAATGACCGCAGGCAGGGTTTCTTCTACTCTGTCCTGTATGATGAATGTGAGGAGAACAGGATGAGATGAAGGAGAGTTTTGAGAGCGGCCTGGAGCAAGAACGCCTGTCAAGGAGAGATATATTCGATGTCCCGGCAAGTGGGAGGGAGTGTGGGAGGGTTGGAGGTGGCAAGTGTAGAAAACCTGCTGATGCGATCTGCCCTGGAGAATTCTACACACACTCCAACATGGTGGAAGTTCAGTCTCTAGGGAAGTCGCAGCACCGGTCATGGCTGCCACCGGCCTTATTGTCTTGTTCTGCAAATAGAACAGAATTAATAAAAGTGCTATGAGGCTTTTTTTCTGGTGCTATTATATTATCATGGACTTGGTAACTGGTCCTGCATCTATAACAGTTGCTTGGGATTCAGATCAATTAGGCTTACGATTTTCACTTGAGAGATAATGAAATATACCTACTTTTTTACGAGCTTGCACTACAGAAACTGAAAGCAATTTTAGTGGTCAGGCTTGACAATAAGGTTTCATTATTGGGCCAAAAGTGTGCCAAGGAAATATCTCCCACACCATTACACCACCACCACCAGCCTGAACCGTTGATTCAAGGCAGGATGGATCCATACTTTCATGTTGTTGACGTTAAATTTTGACCCTACCATCCGAATGTCACAGCAGAAATCGAGACTCATCAGACCAGGCAACATTTTTTCAATCTTCTATTGTCCAATTTTGGTGAGCCTGTGCGAATTGTAGCCTCAGTTTCCTGTTCTTAGCTGAAAAGAGTGGCACTCGGTGTAGTCTTCTGCAGCTGTAGCCTATTCGCCTCAAGGTTCAACGTGTTGTGCGTTTAGAGATGCTCTTCTGCATACCTCGGCTGTAACAAGTGGTTATTTGAGTTACTGTTGCCTTTCTATCAGCTCAAACCAGTCTGGCCATTCTCCTCTGACCTCTGGCATCAACAAGGCATTTGTGCCCACAGAACTGATTACTGGATATTTTCTCTTTTTCGGACCATTCTCTTAGGGATGGCTGTGCGTGAAAATACCAGTAGATCAGCAGTTTCTGAAATACTCAGACCAGCCCGTCTGGCACCAACAACCATGCCACATTCAAAGTCACTTAAATCACCTTTCTTTCCCATTCTGATACTCAGTTTGAACTGCAGCAGATCTTCTTGACCATGTCTACATGCCTAAATGCATTGAATTGCTGCCATGTGATTGGCTGATTAGAAATTTGTGTTAACGAGCAGTTGGACAGGTGTACCTAATAAAGTGGCCGGGTGTATGTATCCCTGTTCTCATCCCTTTTACATTAGTGAATCTTTTAGAGCCTCTTTTTCACAACTGACTCCCCTCATTGAACTGTGAATCAATAAATATGATGCTTCAAATAGAATGCGGAAGTCTGACCGTGTGTCGCACACTTAAAAGCAGCAAAAGATAAGCTCAGCACATTCTCCTCTTAAAGATACGCTCAGTCTTTCTTTCCTTTTAAACAGCTGACTCCAAGCCTGCAGATCCTGACAGATTGTTGTTTATCAGGTCCTCATTTAGAGGCTTTTCATTAGTAGTTGCTAATTATAAGGATTTCGACGCTGCCAGCTGACTCCACCGCCTTCCAGAACGACTTCATTCCCTTCCTAATTTTTTGGAGAGCTATTAAACGCTTTGGCTAGAAGGCTTCAGAAATAGAGCAGTTCTCATCGTGCTCCATTTGAGCAGGAACAGGATGTTTTGTTGTGGGGGCAGCGAGACATTTTGAAACATTGTTTTTCTGGTTTAGTGAGTTGATTTCCAGTGGCTTTGAGTTTTGGAGAGAGAGAGGGCGTTGTTTTAGAGCACTGTGAACAGAGGAGATATCCTGTACAGTTCTCACAGAGAGAGAGACAGGGTAAAAAGAGACAAACCCTGCGGCTGCTACGGAGTCACAAAAACGTGGCTGCATGGATCCACAAACACACATGAGTCAGCTTCTCAGTGTGCATGGGTGAAGCTCATCAAAATGGCCAGTTCATGTTTCCATCCTTTCTTTCTTTTTGTCTTCACTTTAGTTTTATCTTTCAAATTTTTCTAAAAAAATATATAGTCGAAGTCAGAATTATTAGCCCTCCTGAATTATTAGCTCAACACATTTGTAAGCATAATAGTTTTAATAACTGATTTCTTTTAGCTTTGCCATGATGACAGGACATAATATTTTGGTTTGGTTTAAATATTTTTATTATTGGAAATTTTAGCAGACATTCACTTGTAAATACACTTAAAAAAAAAAATCTTACATTTTAACAATTAGACATTCAAAAGAAAAGAGAAAATGAAAAAACAACCAACAATAATAAAAAGTATAATTAAACAAAAATTAAATATACTATACCAGTGCTATACAATGGTAAAAGCAGGTGCTAAAGGCATAGTAAACATATTAATCATAAGTTTGTAGAAAGGAAATAAAAGGGGACCAAATAATAACAAAATCTTGTCTATTAGGGTATACCTGATTTTTTCCAGATGTAATGTACCCGTTAACTCTGTCTGACATAATTCTTTTTTATTATTATATTTTTAGGGTTTTTTCACCTTTATTATGATAGGACAGTAGAGATTTCAGACAGGAAAGCATTGGGAGCAGAGAGAGGGGAAGGATCGGCAAAGGACCTAGAGCCGGGAATCAAACTCGGGTCGCCGTGAGCACGTCGGTGCTATATGCCGGCGCACAGTACCACTAGGCTATTGGCGCTGACCTGTCAGCCATAATTTAAGAGTTGGAACTTCTTTTTTTCTTTCAAAACAAAAGGATAAGTTTTTTGGCAGAGATCAACCCATATGGAACAAACTGTTGTTGAACCCGTGTAAGTCTCAAAAATTCTTCGTAAACTCCAAATATAATTAATATAGGATCTGGTTCAATCGGAATGTCTAATGTATCTGAAAAAACTTGGAATATTTTGTTCCAGAAACTCTGTGATTTGGGACACATAACATAGGAAAGAGACAGGTTGAAATCTAAAAACGGACATTTGTCACACAATGGGGACACTTCTGGAAATATTTAGGGCATAATATTTTACTGGATATTTTTCAACACACTAGTATTCAATATAAAGGCTTAACTAGGTTTAATTAGGCAAGTTAGGGTAATTAGGCAAATCATTGTATAATGATGGTTTGTTCTGTAGACAATCGAAAAAAAATATTACTTAAGGGGGTGAATAATATTGACCTTAAAATGCTTTTAAAAACAATTTAAAACTGCTTTTATTCTAGCCGGAAAACAAACTAACTCTTTCTCCAGAAGAAAAAATATTATAGGAAATACTGTAAAAAATCCCTTGCTCTGTTAGACATAATTTAGGAAATATTTGAAAAAGAAAAAATTCACTGGAGGGCTAATAATTGTGACATCAACTGTATATTTAATAACAGTTACTAGGGTAAGCATGAACTAGCTTGTGTTTCACTTCTAAATCAAGACAAAAACAATGGTTTTTAGATTTCATAAATGTGTAACGAATTATTGTAAAGAATGTTTGTTTACATGGTGTTAATATTGAAAATATCTTGCAATATTTTCCAATGTTTACATTTATTATGCTTATTGAAAGTTAATGTTACAAAACAACAGTACTTTTATAACCCTGCAAAATGGTTAATAAAAATAAATAATAATATTATTTAGCCGGCAGCTAGCTCTCTGCAGCTCTCACATGGTTGCCCACTGAAGCCCGGTCAGTACCTGGATGGGAGACCACATGGGAAAGCCAGGTTGCTGCCGGAAGTGGTGTTAGTGAGCCCAGCAGGGGGCGCTCAACCTGTGGTCTGTGTGGGTCCTAACGCCCCAGTACATTGATGGGGACTCTATGCTGCTCAGTGAGCGCCGTCTTTCGGATGAGACGTTAAACCGAGATCCTGACTCTCTGTGGTCATTAAAAATCCCAGGATGCCAGGGTTTAACCCCGGCATCCTGGCCAAATTTGCCCACTGGCCTCTGTCCATCATGGCCTCCTAACCATCCCCATATCATAATTGGCTTCATCACTCTGTCTCCTCTCCACCAATTAGCTGGTGTGTGGTGTGCGGTCTGGCGCAATATGGCTGCCGTCGCGTCATCCAGGTGGATGCTGCACACTGGTGGTGGATGAGGAGATTCCCCCCAATGTGTAAAAGCGCTTTGAGTGTATAGAAAAGCGCTATATAAATGTAAGGAATTATTATTATTATTATTATATGACAGAATATTCTTTTTTGCCCGGGTATGGATTTTTATAAATTATTGAAAAAGTTCTTATAATGTAATTGTACAATAATTACAGTTCTTCTATGTGTTCCGTTGTGTAAAGTTAATATTAAAACACTAATTTAATAATGCTGTTTGATACACACGTAAAAAGTACTTACATAAACCTGTTGCCAGGGTGACACGGTGGCTCAGTGGTTAGCACTGTCGCCTCACAGCAAGAAGGTCGCTGGTTCAAGTCCTGGCATTTCTGTGTGGAGTTTGCATGTTCCCCCCGTGTTGGCGTGGGTTTCCTCCGGGTGCTCCGGTTTCCCCCACAGTCCAAAGACATGTGCTATAGGTGAATTGAATAAACTAAAGTGGCCGTAGTGTATGAGTGTAAATGAGCGTGTATTTGCCAGTATTGGGTTGCAGTTGGAAGGGCATCCGCTGTGTAAAACAAATGCTAGATCAGTTGGCGGTTCATTCCACTGTGGCGACCCCTGATTAATAAAGGGACTAAGCCGAAGGAAAATGAATGAATGAATAAACCTGTTGCCTTTTAAAAGCTACAATTTGACTTGAAACATTTAAACAGCGAGTAAAACCTTTGTAACTTAGAACTGTTAAGTTAAATTTTTATAAAAATGCACAACACAGTTTATTTACTTAATAATATTAAGGCGATGGGTTTACTGTTTTACTTTAAATTGAATTCAATTAAGCGCTTTTTACAATGTACAATTATACAAAAATCTCAATAAATATTCACTTTTCAAAATGTACATTATAATATTATGAAGCAACATGTACTGCTAATTTCTTTTAGATAAAACCGCATTACATTCATCACATACATCAAATATAAAAATTTAAGCATAAACTAATTTAAGGCCATCCATCGCTAAAGTTAACCCAATTTTGTGAAGCAGCCCTCTATAGCACGTTTCTTTGTTAACACGTGTATATGCCGGACATAGTCCGTGTCCACATGGCTTTTATGTACTGCCTATAGTACAGCACCACCCACATCTACATAAATCCATCTTTTCTTTCCACTCCACTAAAGAGACAAATACCCATGTCCAAATTACATCATCACCATTGTTCCTCCTTCAAGATGAAGATGGCCGCCCTCCATTCCCCTTATACCTCAGGGAAAACTCTGTGTGTGTGTGTGTGTGTGTGTGTGTGTGTGTGTGTGTGTGTGTGTGTGTGTGTGTGTGTGTGTGTGTGTGTGTGTGTGTGTGTGTGTGTGTGTGTGTGTGTGTGTGTGTGTGTGTGTGTGTGTGGCACTGAGGGATCTGCTTTTCTCCTGCTGCTCATCGCATGTTCAGCGATAGGGGGTGGATCAGAGGACTCAATGATCCATTTAACCTCGACCTTGGAGGTTGTGAGAGAATGGCAGAGCTGCATATGAGGGGGAGAGATTCATTCGCAGTGTGTTGCTTTTATCGCATTCATTTCTCTGCCTTTGCCTTCCTGTAAAAAATGATTAGGTACTTTACTCTAAAAAAGTGAGTAAACCAACTTGTTGCTTTTAACACAACATATTTTATTTAAAGAAGTCAGTAAACCCTTTGACTTAACTTTTATAATAATGCACATAGTTTGTTAACTTATTAATTACAGTGGGGGAAATAAGTATTGAACACGTCACCATTTTTCTCAGAAAACATATTTCTAAAGGTGCTGTTGACTTGAAATTTTCACCGGATGTTGGTAACAACCAATGAAATCCATATATGCAAAAGAAAAAAATCTAATTAGTTTACAAATGAAGTTATGTGTAATAAAATGAAATGACACAGAAAAAAGTATTGAACACATGAAGAAAGGGAGGTGTAGAAAGGCAGTGAAAGCCCAGACAGCAGCTGAAATCTCTCAGTAGTTCTTCAGCAACCCTCTGCCCTTCGCCATTGTAAATTAATATTAGCTGCTTCGATCCAACATCTACATTAGCAGGATGATGAAACCAGGGTGGACATTTCAGCAAGACAATGATCCAAAACACAGCCAAGGAAACTCTCAAATTTCTTTCAGAGAAAGAAAATCAAGCTGTAGAATGGCCAGGCCAATTGCAAAATACAAAATACAAAATAAAGATCAGATTTGATAGACAAGACCCACAGAACCATCAAGACGTTTAGCCTCTGTTGAAGTCTGCGAAAAAATAACACCCCAGCAACGCATGTGACTTCATTCTCCATATGAGAGGCGTCTTTAAGCTGCCATCACCAAAAAAAGCCTTTTATATAAAGTATTAAATACATTCCAGTAGTTCAGTACTTTCTTCTTGTGTCATTTCATTCTTATTACACGTAACTCATTTTTCAGATTATTTGTATGATTGTATTGTTTGGGTTTTTACCAAAATCTGTTTCAATTCCAAGTCAACAGCTCATTTAGAAATAGTTATACAATAAACATGACGTGTTCAATACTTCCCCCACCGTATAAGGCAATGAGTTTGCTCTCTTTTTTTGAAGTAAAATCAACTAATCGCTTTTTACAATGTACATTGTTTCTCTTCCATATCAGGGTTACTTGTTTGGTCAGGGTTGCCTTACTAAAAGAAACTATGATGTTGGTGTCATGTGGGAATTCCGTGGTATTTTTTTGTGATGTTTACAAGTTACAAACTTTCCCCATGAATTGTTAATCAGTGTTAGCTGTCTTTAAAGTAAAAATAAACCCCTTTGTCCTATTTTTCACCTATGTACAGTGGGATGTACTGGAAGATCCCTTGCAAAGAATGTACTGTGGTAGCATCGTGCTTTAATGTTGGCATCTGGTGGTATTTAAATGGTACAATGATGTATACTGTGGTAAAACATGATTTCTAGATCCATGTGAGTGTTTTGCATGTTACGGTTTACTTCTAAATACATGGCATTTCCATTTAAAAAACAAAACAAAATCTAAAAGCTGAAGACTACACTGTAAAAACTGATAATTTACTTAAAA
>CAIGQV010019081.1:8825636-8844938 GCA_903798115.1 Danio jaintianensis | reverse complement strand
ATATATATATATATATAATGATACATAAATAATTTATATTTCACTGACTTTTAACTTACATTATTACACGATACACGGACTATTAAATTACATATTGGGCAGATAACGTTAACAAAGTGAGCATTTATCAGCCAATACTAATATATCTGCTGATATATTATCATCTTTATATTTCAGATTGGATGTTTTGGTTCTTTCAATATACCGCATTGTTAATGTTTATTTTGTGCTATAACTAGTCATAAAGCACAAGAGATTTCAATTTCAGGCAATATTTTTGTCATCACTAATCATAACCATGGTACCACCAGTATCACCAAAGTATCATGTCTAGAAGTTCATGCTATTGCCATGTCCAAAAACACACATACGCACGCACGCACGCACGCACGCACGCACGCACGCACGCACGCACACGCACGCACACACACACACACACACACGGCATAACCTTGATACCATGTCCTGGGATGCTTTGTATCACCCTGGCGCTTTTTGGCACAGTTTAGCTCCAATCCTGTTCTCTTTCTCTCACTGTGTGGGGTGTTTTTGTGTGATATGGGGAAAAGCTCGAATTCTCTGATAAGAGTGCCTCTATTTTTCACACACACTTCCTTTCAGCCAGCATTGTTTCGCTCCTATGTGGCATTCAGAAATAGCACAGATGTGAGACTTTTCAGAGGCTTTTTCTCCTCGCTGGTCAGTCCAGAAACAGATGGAGCGTCTGTATTGCCGTTCTGGTCCACTGCAGCTCTCAGACGCCCTAACTTTATTTGAACACATCTCAACCAAGAGTTTATAACAGTCTGTCAATGTTTTTTTTTTTTACTCTTTTGGTCTGTCTTAGTTTTTTCCCATCGTGTGTGCTCAAAAAATGAAGTTTGGTTTGAAATATGGCTGCACGGTACTGGCATATTATTAACATGTGATATTATTTTTAAGTGTTGTAAAAATGCTAGCAATATTTCTTACTTAAAAGCAACACGTTTGCTCAATTATTTTAAGTCAGCTAATAATTCTTTCCTGTGTAAATATTTATTTTGGCCTTTTAGTTTTTGCTTTTATTATATGATAATAGGGCTGCACAATATATCGTTTCAGCATCGATATCGCAATGTGCGAGTCTGCAATAGTCACATCGCAGGGATTACAGTTGACCAGACATCATTACAGTTAACAACAGTGGTGTCACATCAAATTTTAACCTTAGAGTGAAAGTTTATTATTATTTACCATTATGTTTAAGGCCTGTGACTAAGCATTTCAAGCTAATTTAAGCCATTTGGGCACAATAAATTAGAAGTTTGTATCTTAAAGATTAATTGTACATTATTATTTACTCAATGAAAGGATTTAATTTATTCTATATAATTTCCTTTCTGAATGCTGTTTGCCTCCCCAGAAAATCATAAATCATTGTTTATTTCTAAATCTAAAAATATGATTATGATAAGTTATCTGGTGAAATTGCATTTATATCGCAATATATGTCTTGCAGTGAAAGAAAATATCGCAATGTCAGTTTTTTCAAATGCCGTGCAGCCCTATATGACAGTATGTAAACAGGTAGAGAAAAAAAAAACTTAAACTAAAAATATGTATTTAATAATCACAAAATCAGCTTGATTTAATAATCAACACTATATACAATTAATTATATACATTTAAATTGCACAAAGAACAGATTTTAATCAACTTTTAGTAGGCATGGGACGATAACCGGTTTCAAGGTATACCGCGGTTTGGAAAAGTCAAGGTTTTAAAACCGCTCAAATTTTCTGTAATACCGTTCCTATGGTATATGTAATTTTTTTTTTTTTTAATGTGTTTTTTAAGACTATTTTATTTAGTTTTTTAGGGCAATACTATCTCCACATCAAAAGCTACTGTTCAGTCCAATTTCAGTTGCTTTTTCAAGTTTTTGAAATTAATGAAGATAGCTGAAGTCAATAATTTATTTTAATTATTTAGCCTGACATGTTTTCTGTGCCAAAATATTTGAAATGTTTCTTAAAAATAAAATATATTGTGTTCAATGGGGGGAAAAGTTTTTTTTTTTTTTTATCCAGACATTTAAAGAACATGTTTTAGAGCAGTAATCATAATATCGTGATACCATGAAACCGTGATATTTTTATCCAAGGTTATCATACTGTCAGAATCTTATACCGGCCCATGCCTAACTTTTAGTGATATATTGATTCTAGTTCTATTCAAGTTTGTTGTTCAAATGTTAATCATTTAAATGGTGGCTGTAATGGCTGTTAAAAAAGCGTTTACTCACATTAAATATTGAAGACATCACCAACAAGTTTAGTAAAAGAAATAGGCTTGAAATGGGGCTGCACGATCCTGGGATAATATGTGATGTTGTTAAGTGTTGTGAATGTGATAACGGTATTGATATTTCTTACATTACTTGCAAAACACTTTTTTTTTTTATCAGCAATTTAAAGATTATATATATATTTATATTTATATTTATGTTCCAATCTTACTGAAGTGAATAGGTAATGGATGTTTTTCAAGGTGTAAACATTCGCTGAGAATGACTGAAAACCTTAACGTAAATTCTGATTCTTATTGGCTGTTTCTGATTTTTATTGGCTGTTGTCGTGTTGTGGTTCTCCTCTCTTGTCTCCCGGCATTAGTCTTTATTTTCAGCTCTAGGTTCATCTAAGACTGGAGAGGTGGGGATGAAGATAGTAAAGGCTCCATCTGATTGGTCAGATTTGAATAAACAACCTATACATGGAGCACACAAATGCTTGGCACATAAAACTAATTTAATCTATGCACTTCCCTGCGATATGGATATTGCATATACTATTATTGCAATACTGACAATTTATTTGATAAATTGTGCAGTTCATACTATCTAACTATGCTTGTTGTTTCTGTCCTGTGCACAATATGCAAATCTCCCCATGACCTGCAGTATTGATGGTGCTTGCTTCATGAAATTCTAAATCTCACAATGCACTGCCCTTATCCTTCTTAAATTATTATTTGACCAGACAGCCAGAGGACATGCGTACACAAAATTCAATTAAAAATGCAAAATAACCATATTTCTAAGAAGCTGGTTGCCACTCGTTGAATTAAACATGAAACAGAAAGAGTTCAACATGGCAACATGTAACATACTGATGTTTTTTTAATCATTTATACCATAAATTTCAGCGGAGTAAAAAGCAGTTGTCTAAAATGTAAAGGTTAAGGTTTTAAAATAAAATGTTAAAATTAAGTTGTCCACCGAATTGGTTTGTGTTTTGTTCTTTCAGTTTGATGCTGATAAAAAAATGAAGAATTTATTGGCATATCGGTTATTGCTTTAAAGAGAAGGGAGTAAATAGTAAAGAGTAAATTCACGAATTTTAGTTTTTAGCTGAGAAATGTAAATTTTTTTCCATGATGATTTTTGACCGATAAAATAAAAACCATTTGAAAATATGAGGCGAAAAAGCATATGGTGTATAATTTATCGATATTGAGTTAAATTTAAAAAGTCTTAAAAAATGACTTCATATTATTTAAGAAAATTATAAATAGTTATTATAAAGCAGTTTCAGATATTGGCCCAGAATTTTCATTTCAGTGCATTCTTCATGAAGAGTAAACGGATACCTATATAAAGAGTTATCGGTATTGGCTAAAATGAACACATCTGTGCATCCCTACTTTTTTTTCTTTTTTTGTTAAAGAAAACAAATCATTTTTAAAACACTTTTCACAGTGGATACATTTGAAAATCATCTTTTCCCATTATAATGTGTGAAAATGTAGGCTTTTGAAGATGCTCTTTGACTATGCGTTTTGAAAATGTGACTTTGATTTGGCTTCAGTTTGGTATTGTTTAAGATTTAATGCAAGTTTGCACATACTTCAGATTGGATTCACCATAAAACTGAATGTCTACTCAGATTTTGTGGTAGTAGCTAAATGCAAGTTTGACATATTCACAGTACCAGACTAAAAGCATTTTCAATTGTTTTGGCAACATTTGGTAAATCCCTGGAAATGGTAGTGACGACAGAGATTGTTTTGAAACCAAAACACAATTTCAAATCATAAATATAAACATTGCACTAGTATTTAACTTAATCTCGTATGTTTAATGTAAACATCTATTGTGTGGCAATGGCATATGTGCAAACTCTATGTACAGTCATAGTCAGTTCCACTCACAAAGCTTCTCCCAAGGCCTGATGGGATACATTTCATTGAGATGTGCACTGCAGAATTTCAACAAACATTAGTTATGTTTTGTAAATGCTACTTTCTTTGCTTTTGTTCACCATACACTGTAAAAAATATTAATATCCGTAAATTAGCAGTTTTCCGTATTTTGTGATTCATGTTTTTATTTTTTCTCATTTATTTATTTATGCTTTTTAACTTCATTATGGGACCTTGAGCTTTCTTACGACTTTTAACCTTGAAACGTTCGAAAAAGTGACTTTTATTAACATTTTAATAGTTTAAAATGATCTATTGTCTGGGTTGGTGTTGTATAGTACGGTACACAAACCTTGTAATAAACTTCCAGTACATTTTCTGTAATTTTACAGACTTATTTCTCTATATATCATTCCTTATACATTATATTATTTCAAACTACTAAAATGTCAATAAAAGTCAACTGTAGAGTTGAATTTTAAACATCAAAAGTTGACAGAGCCGAGATCAACATCCCATAATGCAATTCACAACCGTAAATAAACAGAAAACACCTAAATACAGAATCTGTTAATGAGCAGATATTTTTTTTACTGTGTATAGTAGGGGAACTATTCATATTCGAATGCAGCTGTAGTCATTTTTAGAAACCATTCGATTGGACAAAAACTCCAAGTAGTGCAGGATGAGTCATCAGTTTTTTTTGGCAAGTAAAGGCTGTATATTTTAAATGCGACACAGACTGAAAGTCAAAAGCTCCAAGATTTAGCGATCTTCCTCCATAAGTAAAGAGCGCAGACCTCTGAAAGCTGTCAGGAACGCAGTCGCTTGTGTAAATGTGTGGCTTTATCAGCGCGGATGCTCTGGCAGCCCTCGAAACAGAAAACTTGCATTGCTCTGCATGCTGATAAGTGCAGGACGTGGCTGTACAAGAGAACGAGTGAGAGAGAGAGAGATTGCTTGTGTCTGGCACGGTGAAGGGATCGCAGGTCGTTTCTCAGAAATCCCAAGGTCTACACACAGAGATTAGGCGGTAGAGCTGTCGGCCAGACGGAGCCCACGCTGCTGCTTAATCCTGTTCGTTTAACCGGCGAGAGACAAGCAAACAATGCTGAAAACAAGCACAGTCACCGGCTGCATTCACAGTGGTGTTCGCTAAGCCCCCAAATCTCCTCTTTACGATGCACTGGATTTCCCTGCGTTAGACCTCAGGCCTGCTGCGGAAAAGCAAGGTTAGACCACGCAATTGAGCTCTCGGCGGGGTTACAAACAAAGAGTTTAGTCTTTACAATTCAACTTTACAACTCTGATGAGGAGGCATTACAATAAGCACTTTTACTAATGTATGAGCTTCACATTTATTTGTTATTTTTTGCTTTAAACCCTGCAGGATTTCTTCTCCATAGACTTTTGTGTAGTGTTGTAAGGCTGTATGTGAGGTATATAAGGCAGCATTATTTATTTTCTGTGGTAATAAACAGCTGGAATATTCAAAAATAAAATTGTTGTAATTTTTATCACCTGAAACTTCTAAAATGTGCTTATTTTTTCATAAATACCTTATTATGCCATGAAACCTGTCTGTAATATTTTTCCCCAAAATATTTTTGTTTTCCTTATGAATTCATTCATTCATTTTCTTTTGGCTGAGGCCCAATGCCAATTCTACCCCTTAGCCCTTCCCCTTACGTGAACGCGCAAAACGAGGGGTAGGGGTGTCCCAATTCTCTTTAGCTTGAAGGCGTAGGGCTAAGGGTAAGGACTAGATACCCCTCGAAACAGAGATTTTTTAGGCCCACACTTGAAATAGACAAAAATAGAATTGGGATTGGGCCTTAGTCCCTTTGTTAATCAGGGGTCGCCACAGCGGAATGAACCGCTAACTTATGCAGCATATGTTTTACGCAGCGGATGCCCTTCCAGCTGCAATCCATCACTGGGAAACACCCATACACTCTCATTCACACATACACTACGGACAATTCAACTTACCCAATTCACCTATAACACTAAGCCCCCAAATCTCCACTTTACGATGCACTGGATTTCCCTGCGTTAGACCTCAGGCCTGCTGCGGAAAAGCAAGGTTAGACCACGCAATTGAGCTCTCAGAGAGGTTACAAACAAAGGGTTTAGTCTTTACAGTTCAACTTTACAACTCGGAAAAGGAGGCATTACAATAAGCGCTTTTACTAATGTATGAGCTTCACTTTTATTTATTTATTTATTTTCTTTAAACCCTGCAGGATTTCTTCTCCATAGACTTTTGTGTAGTGTTGTAAGGCTGTATGTTAGGTATATAAGGCAGCGTTATTTATTTTCTGTGGTAATGAACAGCTGGAATATTCAAAAAGTAAAATTCTGGTCATTTTAATCACCTGGAACTTCAAAATGTGCCTATTTTTAATAAATACCTTATTATGCCATGAAACAGGTCTAATATTTTTCCCAAAATAGATTTTCCTTTTCTTATGAATTAGTTTAGTTAATTTTGTATTTAGATGAATTCAAATGAGTTAAATTGCATTTTAGGAATCAAAAAGCATATCGAACCGTAAAAAATACAGTATATTTGCCATCAAACTTAGAAATTATACAATGATATAATTTGTCAACAATTAAAATTAAAATGATCACATTTTGAGGATCCTGATATAAATAATTTTTTTTCAAAATTCCTGTAAACTTATCCTGTTCTTGGTTTAGATTTTTTAGATTTTTATTATTCATTTTAATGGTTTATTCAAAATTTTAAAAAAAGCATTTAAAATAATAAAGGAGGGAATTTTTTTTCTGAAGCATAGCTTTTTCTGTTTTCACTTTTCAGGAATACAAATGTTTTTATTTTACTAAATCAATTCATATTTTTGTATAATAAACGGTGGTAATCAAATGAAGACAAAACAATTGAATAGTTCTTTTAACCAAATGATACAAACTTTTGTAAAGCTCCAAAAAAAAGAAGGTAAAATGGTTTAGCCAATATTTCTATAATAATATTAATTCTACAGCTACTACTACTACTAGTACAAATAACAATAATAATACTATGAAATACTAATAAATAATAAATAAAATACTACTACTAATAATAACGATAATAGTAATAATAACAACGAGCAATAATAATAATAATTTATTTATTATTATTATTATACATTTTCATTATATATTTGTATCATTTGATCGAAAAATAAAAAATATATAATGAAAATGTGTAATAATAATAATTATTATTATTATTATATTATCAATAATAATACTATAAAATACTAATAAATTATAAATAAATTACTCCTAATAAATAAATAAAATAATAAATAAATTACTACTACTAATAATAACAATAATAATAGTAATAATAGCAACAACAGTAATAATAATAATAATAATAATTTATTTGTTATTATTATTATTATTATTATTATTATTATTATTATTATTATTATTATTATTATTATACATTTTCATTATTAATATATGTTTTTATTGTTAGATAATATATATATATAATTATTTTTTTTTGGCATGTGTGGCCTGTCAAAAGTCAGTGAACACAAATCATGTTAAGGATGTTTGAGGATTGAAAGTAAAATGGAAGAGAGGACGGAGAGACTCAGCAGGTGATATTCAGAGGAAACTAACTACAGATCCTGCTGCCGTGGTGCAGTATGGGTAATAACTGTCATGTGTGCACTGGACGGTCACTGTCAAAGCGCTGTTGTCTATTTCTGTGGTCAGCATCTGGCGTTGTGATGTCAGGAATGTAATCCTCTAAAGGGACACGTGGTGCTAAGCCTGGATTGAGGAGGCCGAGAGGTTGGACCCATCACATGGCACAGAGACGCACTCAGGAGAAACAAGCACAGCAACAAATCAAGAGCGCTCATGCATGGAGAACTATGAGAATCAAACACACACGCGCGCACACACACACACACACACACACGTTTGTTTTTGTGAATTGTGGGGACATTACATAGGTCTCCATGGTTTTCATACTGTACAAAATGTATTTTCTATTGCCCTAACGCCACCCTACCCCTAAACCCAACCCTCACAAGAAACTGGGTACAGTTCTACTTTCTGAAAAAAAAAAAATCATTCCGTGTGATTTATAAGCTGTTTGAGAAATGAGGCAATCAGCAATGTCCTCATATTGCACCACCTTCTTGTAATACCTGTGTCATACCCATGTCATTATACATATTTTTGTCCTGATATGTCACAAAAACACACACACACACACACACACACACACACACACACACACACACACGCACACGCACACGCACACGCACACGCACACACACAGACACACAGACACACACACTCTGCTCTTAGGGGGACAATCAGTTTGTTAAAACAAACTAATTTTATAGTTTTATAAATGTTACACATTTTATTTCCCTAAAGAACTCATTTATAGAGTTTATAGTCTGGTTGGAAATAGGTTTAGAATTTTAATCATATATTAATGTAAACTAATATTTTACATAACTTTTGTTTGGTTGTTTGCTGTTCTCTTTTTATTCTGTTTATTAAACTTGTGTTTTCGGACATGGTTTTGAAATATGCATATTTTTCTACATTACAAGACTCTTTAATTTAACAATTTTAGCGTTTAAAGTCAGCGTAAAGCAGAATTTGATTCATCATTGTGATTATTGTATTGTTTTTTGTTTTATTTATTATTATTATTATTATTATTTTTTTTTTTTTTTTTGTCCAATGCAGAAAGCACATGGAATCACTGAATGTGTTTTTTTTAATTAAATTTACTGCAAAAGTAGTTCAGTGCATCTAACAAAATATTTACATTTTAACGTAAGTGTAACATTTTAATGTTAATAATGTTAAAGCACAATTTCAGGGATTGATAAAGCGTATTTCAGACTTCCTAAATATGTAATTGTTATAAAAACTTTTATAAATGTAGTTGTAAAATAAAATTGTAAAAGTTTTATGGTTGCAATTAGTTAGATTTAGAAAGGAAATTAAATGTTTATCTTTATATTTTTGATTATTTATTTATCCATTTATTTAATGAACCACACAAATAGTAATGATAATAAATCAAATAATAATAATTAGGAATGTCCCGATCAGGTTTTTTTGCCCTCGAGTCTGAGTCACTTGATTTTGAGTATCTGCCAATACCGAAACCCGATCCGATACTTCTATAATACATAAAAAAGAATAAAGAAGAGGGAAGAAACAGATCCAGGATGTTCCTTATTTTTATTTAATTCACCTTGTTTTAACATTCAACAACTTTGTTAACAAACAGAGCACTTCTGTGAGGTAGCTTGACCAATCAAGTAATAAATAACATCAATTCTTAAATTTTGGACTTTAGTGCAACAGTAAATATAAAAAAAAATCTAATATTAATACAAATAGCACCTCCACTTAAAATACCCGGCAGACAATCCCAAGTTTACATATCTCTCAGTTTGCTATGGCAATTTTGTCGTCATCAACTTTATAATACCTCCAGACCGCAGACATACTCGCACTTTCCGCTTCAAGCTGCTTCCGTGTTCTACTTTGCCGGCATTTAACCAATAGCATCTCTGCAACAAAGTGATGTCATGCCGCATGTTTCTGTGTGAAGTCAAGAAAGAGGTCTAACTCTGTGCCACCGCATAACTATAGATGTGTTACAAAAATAATGAGAATATACATGTATATTCGAGTCCTGATCGGGAGGTAACGTCCGATTCCGATCGAGTCTGAAACCCTGTGATCGGGCTTGATTTTCGATCACATGATCGGATCTGGACATCCCTAATAATAATAATTAAAACTATTATGCAAATTGCTAAACAATTATGCATTGTCATAAATAAAATAAAATAAAATCCTATTTAATTATATCATTTGAATGAATTAAAATTTATTCTGAGAGTTACCAGTATTAACCCAATTGAAATTAATATAATTTAATGATATTTAATAAATAATTTAATCAAATTATTTTGTATTTGTAACTCAAATTACTTAAAAAATGTCTAAAATACATTGTGAGGGTTGAATGATTTGCCCTGACCTGAACCTCAAAACTGTAAATTGAAATAGAAATCAGAAAAAAACAGGTCACTGAGGGTTATTACAAGACTTTTATGACTTGAAAAAAGAAAAAAAATTATTATAATCAATGTCAATGAAGTAACCATATATTGTTTCTCACCCAATAAGGGGGTTAAATCATTTGTAGCTTTGAATCCTTTAAATGGTTATGAAGGCCAAAACTGCACAAAGTTTGGTGATTTTTCTTCATATCTCATGTTAACCTTTAATGCTCCTGCAAGAAAATACAGTTATGCAACGTTGGCACAACATAAGTCTGCTTTCTCTTTAACCCTTATCAGAATGAATTTCTTTAGCCGTTTGTTGCAACCTATATACTGATTTTTAGAGATAATAGATAATCTCTGACTTGTTACTTCATCATAGTTGTAAAGATGTGTAAACAGATTGTGTCATTAGAAGGTAAAGAACGGGTGAAGCTTTTTAATTAAAAAAATAATAATAATTAGCACATTTTAATCAAAATCGGCACCACGAAGAATGGCACTTACGTTTGAAGTCAGAATTATTAGCCCCCCTGTATGTTTTTTCCCTCAGTTTCGGAAAGAAGATTTTTTCAACACATTTCTAAACAAAATAGTTTTAATTACTCATTTTAAATAACTGATTTCTTTGAACTTTGCCATGATGACAGTACATAATGTTTTACTAGATCATTTTCAAGACTCTAGCTTAAAGTGACATTTCAAGGCTTAACTAGGTTAATTACGTTAAGTTAGGGTGATTAAGGAAATCATTGGATAACGGTGGTAAAAAAAATATTGCATAAGGGGGCTAATAATATTGACCCTAAAATAGTTTTACATAAATTAAAAACTGCTTTTATTCTAGCTGAAATAAAACAAATAAGACTTTCTCCAGAAGAAAAAATATTATCGTTAATACTGTGAAAAATTCCTTGCTCTGTTAAACATAATTTGAGAAATATTTATAAAATCTCATCACTTTGACATCAACTGTATTATTAAAACATCTGTAATGGTTTATGAGGGCGACGTGCTGTTGAGTTGATTGTTTCGTCTCAGAATGCCCGAAAACATTACCCGAAACAGATGTCTAATGACAACACGCAGATTCAGATGAAAGCGTCAGCCATTGATTATGTGAGACAGACCGCAGTGCTTTTGTTCCACTGAAGATGGCTTGTTATTTGTGGCAGCAGCCAGTGGTGCATTTCAGTTTAAACTTTTCGGTTTTATTACTGGCCTGCAGAATTTCAGCTCACGATTGAGAGAAACATTCAGTGGGATTTAGGGCTGCTTGATCATGGGCAGTGTTGGGCATGTTCCTTTAAAAGAGTAATTAGTTATAGTTACTAGTTACTTCTCACAAATAGTAACTGAGTTACATAATTATAAAAGTAACTAATTACCAGGGAAAGTAACTATTGCGTTACTTAAAAAAAAATCTACTTTGTCAAATGACTATAAAATAAATATAAGACATTGTACACTAATCAACACTATTTCAATGGTGTTGTGGGACAATGTGAGAGACAACGGCAGCATGTCCTCATCTATAAATCTAGATATTATTTTGTTTAATTCTGTCTTGAGTGTCTGCACATCGATGGATTTGCTCTTCAGTTTTTGGATTTTCGGCAGTGAAAATTAAACCACACTGAACTGAACTAAACTAAACTTCAACTCTGAAAACTGGACTGACACATTTTTAATTTACTAGAACTTCTATGTTAAGCTGCTTTGACACAATCTACATTGTAAAAGATCTATAGAAATAAAGATGAATTGGATTGAATTGAATAAGTGTTTGCAGTGGAGAAAAATTTAGTTTTATTTGCTTTGACATCATGGCTTCGTCTCCACCTTTGGTAGCAGTGCTCACGTTATCACCTGCGTAGCCACTAATTTTGTGGCAGCATGTGACTACGTGAGGTGCTTCATTAGATTAGAATCACTTGTCACCGACGCAGAGAATACGAAGTTGCACGATACATAAACATTCTTGCCTTTCACTTCAATGAGGGAAAAGTAGTGCTTATATTTTCACTTTGCAAAGCTACCTTTGAACTTGTTGGAGACTGTGCTTGTGCGAACACCCACCCTACCCTGCCTCTGATTGGCAAATGATGGAAATGTACTCTATCTAAGCCAATCATCACGTTCTCAGTTACAACGCGTTCACAGACACACCAATCATCGTCACTGGTTGGTTATGTGTCCCGCCCTAGCCCCGAACACACGCACACACCCACCCCAGAGAAAGAGAGGTCCTATGGCTGAGAGAGACGCTGCTGGCATGAAAACCGCTTTAGTGTTCTCAATTATAGTATTGCAAAATTTTTTTGTCAGTAACGGTAACGGCGTAGTAACGGGGGAAACAGTAATTCATTTATTTACTCGTTACTGAAAAAAGTATCGCCGTTTATGTATAGCGCCATTATTCCCATCATTGATTATTGGGAAAAATTATAATCATGATTATTTTGCTCATACTTGTAATCACGATGGACCCTTATGACGCATTTAACGGTCATCATAATCTTAATTCCTTGAATATTTTTAATATTGTTTTTTTAACTGTATGTACATTTATATGTATTTATGTTTGTATTATATCATCTTTGCATCAAATTACAAAAAAATGAATTACCGCATATGCGAGGCATTTCTAATGCAGTGTCTATGGGATGGGACAGTAAATTTGACGTTATTTTCTCTTCTGGCTGCCGTTATCAGTCTCACACTATTTTTGTCCTTTTTATGAAAGTTTTGATAGCATCATCATGAAGTTTTTCTTTTGTTATTTCAGCAAATAGGATTGTAAAAAATTTGTTGTTGTGCTTTCCCATTCACTGCGCTCTAGGTTTACCCAACTATGGCGACTTCGGCTACTAAGAAACCCGGAAATGTGAAAAGGGTCCATTATTTAAAACGATTATCAGTGGGTCATATGTCAAAAAGCTGTGGAGATCAAATTGAACATTTAAATATTCAATAACTAAATATTAAAACGTTTTCACAATTATGGAAAGGAAAAAAATACAATAGAATAAAGCTATACTAATCAAACAAACTCTGCTTTAAGCATCTTCACTGTAAGAATTACATTTCATTCATTTTCCTTCGGCTTAGTCCCATATTTATCAGGGGTCGCCACAGCGGAATGAACCACCAACTATTCCAGCATATGGTTTACACAGCGCATGCCCTTCCAGCTGCAACCCAGTACTTGGAAACCCATACATCCATACACTCTCACATTCACACACACACACTCTACAGCCAATTTAGTTTATTCAATTCACCTATACTGCATGTCTTTGGACTGTGGGTGAAACCGGAACACCTGGAGGAAACCCACATGAACATGGGCAGAACATGCAAACTCAACACAGAAACGCCGGGACTCGAACCAGCGACCTTCTTACTGTAAGGCAACAGTGCTAACCACTGAGCCACCGTGCTGACCAATTACGTTACAGTACATGCTTTAACTCATTTTCATGCCAAACTGAGCTTTGCAGAGAAACAAATGCGTAATGATCGTTTCATCTCGATTAATGGTTTTTCATAATTGTTGGAAGGCAAAATCGAAACTGAATTTCGATTAATTGCACAGCCCTAGTAGGATTAAGTTGTGTTTTTACTGCAGTATATCGGGTGCTTTTATAAGATGGTATTTTTAGTCCTCTCAAGCCTCACGCTGAGAAAAGGGAATGTTCACAGAGGCCTGGATATTTCACGGGAGCTTCATTTTAAGAGTGTGAAAATGCGTCTCAGTGATTCGGTTTCCTCTTCAACCCTTTTCCTCTTTCATGTCTTGTCTTGTCTGGTAGTGACAGTGACGACTCTAATAAGGTCATGTTGGCACTACTCTAACTATCTGCTGTCAAATGCTTCTTAAACTCTACTGTATCAACAGCCCTTGAGTCATGAATCAGGGATTTTGTGTCTTTTTTTGGGCTTTTTTTGGGGCTTTTTTTCTCTCGTTTTTTTTGGCTTTTATTTTAACAAACTCACAACAAAACTGTGGTCTTTATATTAGTTGGCCTTAACTGTTATATACAGTTGAAGTTAGAATTATTAGCCCCCCTATATATTTTTTCCTCCAATTTCTGTTTAAGGGAAAGAAATGTTTTTTCAATACGTTTCAAAACATAGTAGTTTTAATAACTCATATCTAATAACTGATTTCTTTTATCTTTGCCGTGATGACAGTACATATTATATATTTTTCAAGACACTAGTATTCAGCTTAAAGTGACATTTAAAGGCTTAACTAGGTTAACTAGGCAAGTTAGGGTAATTAGGCAAGTCATTGTTTAAGGATGGTTGTTCTGCAGAAAAAAATAATAATAATTGCTTGAGGGCTAATAATATTGCTACATCCAGTGGTCCCTCGTTAATCGTGGGAGTTACGTTCTAAAAATAACCGCAATAGGCAAAATCCGTGAAGTCAGCTTTATTTTTTACAATTATTATAGATGTTTTAAGCCTGTAAAACCCCTCGATACACACTTTATACACTTTTCTCAGACAGGCATTAACATTTTTCCAGCAGTCACTGATCCACAAAGCAGACTCCATCCTTACGATGGTCTTGTTGCGGACGGTTATAACCCTTTTTGCATCTTTGTTGAAACTTATTGCTGCTGTTGTCCTTATGTTATTTCCCTCCTTCTTTATGTAACGAACCGAAGATTTATTTATTCCGTAATGCCACCCTACAGACATGTAACTTCTACCTTTAACATGTTCAGAAGTCTTTTTGTGCGTCGGTTAGCATCTTCCTTTGCCTCTGGGTGCTACCACTGGTGCCTTTGATGGTGCAGAATGTTTGGTCGACTTTGTGGGGTTTGTTGGGGAGAAAACTTACAAACATACAGTCCAGTCACACTGCTTGCAAATATGTACATTTGGCAAGCTGAACGCATTCTGTACTGTACAGGAGACAAGGCACGGAGGAGATTGATTGATTGACAATGGTCTGCAGCCAATCAGGACACAGAACACAATGCGCTAATCAGGACGCAGAACACAATGCGCTGTAAAAAAACAAAAAAAAAAAACATGTCAAATTGCACAAAAAGCTGAGTGTGCGTCCGTGCAAACTTTATAACAACATTTTGTGTGGCTCTTCTTTGCAGAAAGGCTTGAATTAACTCCACAACAAATCTATCAAATAACAGTTGGGAAAGTTCTTACTGTAGTAAGGGAGATCTGCTTCATTTTTGTCTGTCACTGTGCTGTTTATCTAAGTGAAGCGAATGTGGGAATGGTGGGCGGGGAGAACCAGCTCATTTGCATTAAAGGCACAGGCAACAAAAACGGCTACAATGTCTTAATAGCTCAGATTTCCCAGATTTAGAATGGTTTAATAAATAATCTGATGGGTATTTTGAGCTGAAACTTTACAGACACATTCTGGAGGCACAAAAGACTTATATTAAATCTTGAAAAAGGGGTAAAATAGGTGCCCTTTAAGGTCATTTAATGTAAAGTGGGACCCAAAATTATAATCACATTAACGTAAAATGCCTAACACATAACAAAAATACACGAACAAGACATATACATATGGTGATAGCCATAGAGCGTCGATGAGTACGACAGAACCAATAGCAAGTAGGCTTTATAGCAAATATAAAACATTAAATCATTCCAAATCTCAAGATATCACACACTGAGCCGTTTATAATGTCCATATAGGATGTTCGAATGCAAATTAAAGTATCAGTCGTGGAGTGAATAAGACCTGTTAGAAGTTCCAGAGGAATAGTCTGTCTAATAATTGAATGCCATCCTTTTATGGAAGGTGGTTTATCACTGATGCATGACATTAATAAGTTCTTCGTGGCAGCAAAGGTTAACAGGCAAACCAAACGTTGTTTATGCTTGTTACTAATAAGCTTGTAAGGGAAACCCAGGAGAGGAGACAAGCGGGTCCATAACCAAGAACAGACTTAAGATGCAGTTTAAATGCCCCATGAAATAAAAATAATTTTTTTTAGATGTTAGTATCAGTATTGTTGTTTTTTAGGATATCTATAAGCAAGTACGCACCAAAACAGTGACAAAGTCTGTGTTTAGAAGATATAAACCTGATATAAACATGTAAAGCTTGTAGTTTGTCACTTCCGCCTAAATGGATCTTGAAAACCTTCAGTTTCTCATCAAATCTTGACCAATCAAATGCTCTCTAGCATCTGACATGCCCCGCCCCCTTCAAGACGCTTTACACTTGATTTGCTTGAGCTCAACCACTCTCGCTGGCAGAGCAGTGATAAAATTGTAATGCTATTGGCTGTTTTTTTTAAAAAAAGGGGAGGAGCTACTCTGTCACACCCAGTTTTCATTTTTCAGTTGAGATTACGTCAAACATCGAATAAAAAATGCACATTTCAAAGCACTTCACGGGACCTTTAAATGAGCTGCAAATCTAGACCAGTATGTCTGGATCAAATGATACTCCCATACACAATGCATATAATCTCCTAGCTGCATTGTGTTTATGTCTTAAATGTGGTGTAATGTGTATTCGGTGTTCGCTCACTATTTTTGTCCATTTCTAAACTAGGAATTTGGCAAGTCCTGGAAATTACGATTATCTGTAGATGTTCTCTTTTGACTCTGAAATGGCTCTTAAAAGTATATTGTTCAATGGTAGCAGAACCGATAAGTGGTACAGTACAGGTATGGATTTATTTTCCTTTCTAGTGTCAAAAGTAGCAAAATTGCATGCTGTACCACTTTTTAAAATCCTTTTGTAAAGGGAACTAGCACAAGAGAATGCTACCAAAAGGTTGAAGCTCGCTGCTGAATGCTATTGTTTTACAGAGAATCGTCATTTGTGTAAGAAGCGCTATTGAAAATGAAGGACTTCCGTCTATTTGGATGCTCTGTGCTCTGGTCGGCGGATTTGAATGCAGTCTAATAATATAATGATGACACACAACAGTATATTAACTGTATGTAATATGCTAGCAAAATTCAGGGCTCTTAAAGATCCTTGAAAATGTTTGAATTTTAATTTAGTTATTTCCAGCTTTGGAAAGTGCTTAGATTATGGATAAAGTACTTGAAAATGTAATTGTAATTGTTGATGTAAAAAATATTATATAGTTAATAGTGATTACCTTTAAGTAATTACTTATTATTTCTGTATGGAGTTTGCATGTTCTCCCCGTTTTCGTGTGGGTTTCCCCCACAAGTCCAAAGACATGCGCTATAGGTGAATTGGGTAAGCTATATTGTCCGTAGTGTATGTGTGTGGATGAGAGTGTATGGGTGTTTCCCAGTGATGGTTTGCAGCTGGAAGGGCATGCGCTGCGTAAAACATATGCTGGATAAGTTGGTGGTTCATTCCAATGTGGCGACCCCAGATTAATAAAGGGACTAAGCCGAAAAGAAAGTGAATTAATGAATGAATAATGTGATGAAGTACGGATATCTACATATGTAAATAAAGTGCTGGAAAGGCATATTTTGGAAAAGGTGTAAGAACCCTGAAAATTTCAAAACGTTAAAATGGCAATGTTAAAACCTATCTGGCAATGTGTTTTAATGTTAGTGACGTTAAATTATTTTAACAACATAAAACATGTTAGCAGCATAACATGCTAGTAATGGTGTTAAATTTAAAATTAAAGGGGGAAAATTTTTTAAAAAGCATTTGATAGTTCAATCAAAACTAGACCTTTTTAGAAAGATAAGTCTATAAAGCATATACACAATTCATCACAGGATGTGTGAGTGTGCTCCATGCAGGCGAGTGGGCTTGACAAACCACCTGTAAGATTCACTCTTCCTCTCTATATGCACCAGACACTTTCTTAGAAGTACTTCTATGTTTTCTATGTTTGTTTATATAGCACTTTTTTTGCCAACCATCCGACTTTGAGGACAACACTATGTTATATATGAGGTTAACTTTGTTTATATGTAATGTCCGCTAGGGTTGCACGATACTGGAATTTGGTACCAATCGATACTGAAATTGTAAAAACGTCCATTTCCCACTGACATTTGAGCACTACTGAGCACATTCTTAAACAGCGCTGATTTGCCATTATCCAGTGTCCCTGTATCTGTGGTTACACTCAGTAAACAGCGGTGAGTTTGGTGAACTGATGACCTTCACAGCCAATCAGTCATTTCTGTTAAGCATGTGAACACAATGGCAAATCAGCGCTGTTTAACAACGTACTTAGTGGCGCTTAAATGTTAGCGGGAAATGGACGTTTTTAAAACTTCAGTATCGATTGGTACCGAATTCCAGTATCGTGACAACCCTGTCCGCCCTATACACAACTCCTTAACTTTTCTGATTTTGATTATAACGTTCACCCTTTTGTAAAGCTGCTTTGAAACAATAATTCTTGAGAAAAGCTCTATACAATTAAACTCTAATTGAATTAAACTTTCTGAAAACACACAAAACTTAATCCTAAAACTAAATGTAAAACTACTTCAAGCATTTTTGCCAAGCTTTCTCTCACTGTGTCGTCTTAACTTTGAGTGAGTTGCATCTTCATGTTCACCCACTTTAACAAATGAATTCCCACTGACAGCTTTGCGCAGTCAGAGGGGCGTTTTTGGCCTGGTTTTTCCTCCAGTCTCTCTTAATGTCTCAATCTTCATCAAACAGCAGGAACGAAGCAGCCGTAATGTTTTAATGTGCTGAGGACTGTGGACTGGCCCCTGGAGGGTGTGTTTATGTGTGTGTGTGTGTCGAGACGTGTCACGACTGACTATGTGTGTGTTTGGCGTAAGGTAAGAGTCTTTTGAGACTGTGTGTCTGAAATGTATGTCAGTGAGAGCCGGAGGGGATTCAGCTCCTGCACTTCACTGCAGCCTCTCCTAGACACACACACACACACACACACACACACACACACACACACACACACATGCACTAATGCACTTTATTGCACAGGAGGCAGTGTTTTATTTTTTGTGCTGTAGCTCACTATACAGCTGCACTTGTTCTGTTGGAAAGCCTTGGACTCTGTCTTATAGCTTCAGCAGGTTCAAGTTAAAGAGATAGTATTTAGTAGTTATAAAAAAT
>CAIGQV010019081.1:8815149-8825236 GCA_903798115.1 Danio jaintianensis | reverse complement strand
ATTAATGGTCATATTTTGGTTTTGGGGGTCTCCAACAACAGGCTGATATGCATGCAAGGTCAAAAAACACTTTCATTGTCTTATAATATGCATTTATTTTTACCTAATTATCCCAGCGACTCCCATATGATTCGTTCAGCGATTCATTTGTTCCCAAACCCCTGCTTAGCGCGATGCTAATCTGCGCTGATTGGACCGATGACCCAGTCTGTTGCGATTGGTCCAGCGTTCAGCACGAGAGAAATGCCCACCATGGCTTCAACAATATTGAAGTAGTCAGAGTGCAGAGTGTATGTGTGAGCATACCTGCCAACACTCTCGTTTTTCCCGGGAGTCTCCTGTATTTCAGACCCATCTCCCGCCACCCTTCCGTTTTGTTATTTCTCCCGCACCCCCCCGGATACCCCCCCCCCCCCCCCCCCTTCAGCATTTTGGTACGGTCTGTGAAACCCCCGGGTCGCCAACATTGGTATAGGATCCGATCGCAGCGGCCGCCCGAAACACGCTTCATAGTACACTAAATCAGTACCCGGTTCTCAACAGTGTTATTCAGACACCTCACCCCCGAACCTACCTATTTGAAAATCATTTATTCAGATGACTTTCAGTAGACAAAAACTTCATACACCACATGTCATTGTAAAACGTGTAAGTCCATCTTTTGTAGCCTAGTCATTTTCATCTGCATTAAATTTGATCTGCTGTCTAGTCTGACCAGAGACAACTCTTATTATATTTTCCTGTGCATTGCAGTTGAAGAGTGCGGCATGTGTGTGTGTGTGTGTGATGCAGTCTAGACTCCTTTAGTGTTTTATTTCAGTTAGGATGCTGCGTATGTAGACATTAGCGCATACTCCATTGAAATTCACTAGGTTTATGTTTCCATGCTGCCATATTGCCGTCTTGCTCTTTTCCGAGGTCTGGGCAAAGCAAACACACACTTTCCTCTCCTACGCGCTACTCTGACCTCTGCCGTCTCCTCTTTGGTGGACTCGTAAAAGCCGGGTGCTGAGCATGCTGGGAAGAGCGTGACCCAGAGACACTGGCGGAGAGCTGTCCTTTGACCTCTGAATGCCCCTCACACTCGAACCGCACAGGATGGTGGCATCTGACGCCTTTGCAGGAGAGATTGTGCAAATATGTTACAGGGAGAATAATGTTGAGCAGTTTTAAAGCGAATTCATTAGCTTATTTAATACAGCAAAATCCTCTTTATTGTTTTGGATTATGATTTATGATTATGAATGGATTATGAAGTCGAAGTGATAGTAAGCTTAAATCTTAGGCAGCTACACTGTCTTGTTTTTAATGCTTTTGAAAGACAGTCAAATGCAGGAGAAACAATATATTCTGAAATATTATTATATTTTTAAAAGTACTTTTTTTAACATGTATTTTTTTATGATTACAAAGCAGCAGTTTTGAACCATACAATGTTGTTTCAAAATCTTTTGATAGACAGTAAAATGCAGGAAAACGATATATTTTGAAATCAAGAAACATTTCTGATTATTATTATGAATGTTGAAAACAGTGGTGCCGCTTAATATTTTAGTGTACACTTTAATGCACTGTAATGAATGTTTTGATATTGTTCTTTTAAAATTTGAAAAAATATATATTCAACAGCATGTGAAATGGATTAAATTAACAATAATTTCAGCATTAAAACTAATAAGAACTATTGTTAATTATTGATCACCAGTGTCAGCATATTAGAAGGATTTGGGAAGACAATTAATTTAGAATGCAGTAATATTTTACGATCAATCTTGAATATTTCCAATTTATTTTAAAAATCAGCATTCATATAAATGTCAAATTGATCTGATGTTTTTTTTAATGTAAAATTGTATTTATTTATATTCATTTATTTATTCTGTATTATTGAGATATGTAGTCTAATGTTTTTATCTATATAGATCTTGCTATGAAATAGCTATGAGTTTTGTTAATGTGGCAATACATAAACAAACTCAAACTCTATAAATATGTCCAACGTTAATGATAAAGAGTCTTTTCAAACTAATCATCCGGAATGAGAAAACCAAGCAGTTTACAATAACTCCTATTGTTTCAGCATTTGACTGCATTGTGAATTACCTTCTGACAAACTTTTGAAAGCAACAGTGCCTGAAACTGAGCCCTCTGGGATCCTGAACTTTGCATGTAATTTTTTCAGAGTGTGTCTCATCGTCCTTTGCTTTCAGGATATTTATTGTGCTGGAAATTTGAGGTGTTTGGCTTTTGGTGATTGCAGCTGTGTTCTTGAAGCCTGCCAGATTCACATTCGCACAGCACAGATTCTCTCTCTCTCTCTCTCTCTCTCTCTCTCTCTCTCTCTCTCTCTCTGTGAATAGCTGAGACGCCTCTGAGGTGTTTCCATAGAGATGAGGACATTTGAACAAATTGTCACTTAGGTCTGCAGAACCCGAGCTTGAGAACACAGAAACTGTCCCTCTGTTAAGTTTATTGAGATGTAATGTTGCCTTCAGCTGCCTGCACGTCACCACCGAAGTTTGTTTTTAGCATGTTGCAAGGCTAACAACACAATACTTCAAAAGCAAGTAGTTAAAATGTGTCCCTTTCACTCGAAAAGAAAGAATCAATTCTGAACTGCTATATATAGTGCTGTGTAAAGATCTTGGGATTCTATTGGGTTGTTTTACGGGTTGTTGGGTTGTTTTTTTTTGTCTTATGTTGTTTTAGCAATGGTATAATGACCCTAATTAATTATGTCTTGTTGGTTAGTCATGAAAAAAAATGGTTAGTCATGAAATGGCCTCCACAGAGTCCAGACATGAACATGTATAGCGTAGTAAGAAATTTCACAACTCTTAATTTCAATTTTAGCATCAGAGAAGAAACTACTAGCCGAACGTAAAGTTGAATTCGACTAAATTTACAGCTAAATTGAATTTCATTGACACATTATTAAAGACTAGTGAACAGTCAGTAATACACAATAAAACAAGTAGTTAAAAAGTGTCCCTTTTACTCTAAAGAAAGAATCAATTCTGAACTGCTATATATAGTGCTGTGTAAACATCTTGGCATTCTATTGGGTTGTTGGTCGTTTTTTGTTCTATGTTGTTTTAGCAATGGTAGAATGACCCTAATGAATTATGATTTGTTCTAAATCTGAATAGGGATAAAAAAAACTTGAAATGGCCTCCCTAGAGTCCAGACCTGAATGTGTAGCATACTAAGAAATTTCAGTATTCTTAATTTCAATTTTAGCATCAGAGAAGAAACTACTAGCCTAACTTAAAGTTGAATTCGACTGGATTTACAGATAAATTAATATTAAATTAAATTCCATTGACACATAATGGAAGACAAGTGAACAGTCAGTAATAAACAATAACACAATCAGTAACACATAAATATTATAAAAGACTTTTGCACAGTACTCTCTCATATAATATACTGTAGTAATATATGAAGAGCCATCTGTAGTTTTCTTCGAAAATGGCTATTTTGGGGTATTTAAATGAGTATACTAATGGCAAAGAAAGAACAGGTTATTTTTATTGCCTTTAAAGTGAAATAACTGAACATTAACGTAAGAGGCTGAGAAAAAATGCTCATTTTAGAAGAGCATTTCAGATGGCACTTGAGTTTTTTTTGCATCTGAACTTATTATAAAACTATTCTCAAATGAACCTGATGATTTCTTAGGCTTTAATCAATGTAATTTCCTCATAACCATAAATGTGGCTGTGTTATAAATCAGGGCATTGTAACGTGGAGTTGTGTATGTGCGCAAAGTGCAATTTTTTTGTGAATAATGCTGAGATTAGGGCTCATGTGATACAGTCTAGGGCTTGTTGAGCTTTGCACCATTTCGTGCTTGTGTTTTCCTGGACCCTTTCCTCTCGTACTTTTCCACTCTTTGTGTGTGTGTGTGTGTGTGTGTGTGGGCACGAAGGTGTGTTGCCAGACCTCCTGTGATGAAGGACTAAAGGCTAATGAACCGTAGGGAGAAACACTCCAGTGCTCTCAGGTGCACACACACACATGCACAGTGAAACATGCACTTCTTATGAGTTCAGCTGTCTATGAGAATGTCACACGTCACGCTGAACTGGTTCACACCCCTGTAGAGACGGGCCTAGTGCTTCCTGTTACATTGGCCAAGTCTTCCAGAGGACGCGGCAGCATGATTTATTGAGGTTACACAGCATTTTCTGCACACATGTGTGATTTGTGTCCTAAAATGCATTCGATTTTAAGAGTAATTTTTTTCTCTGTCCAGTGCAAGCTTGCTTGGTTCACGCAAAAATTTTAAATAAGTTATGATTTACTCACATTGGGGATGTTATAATGTAACTTCTCACTTTCTTGGATCTCCAAAGAAGAATCAGACTTGTACATGTAATGGTATTGAATGTGACCATGGTTAAAGGGATAGTTCTCGACACAATTTGTACGACACATCACATGGGACGAATCTTTGATGCTTTTGTGTCCTTAAAGGCATAGTTCACCCACAAATTTAAATTGAAGATATTTAGATGAAAGGTAAAAACCTGTATCCATTGACTTCCATAGAAAAACATAGACTGTGGAAGTCAATGGTTACCAGTTTCCATCATTTTTCAAAGTATCTTTTTTGTGTTCAACAGAAGAAAGCAACTCTACTTTTGAAACAAGGGTTAGTAAATAGCAACATAATTTTTGAGTGAACTTTCCCTTTTAACATGATGTTCACTGCCATTGGATGGACATATGCAAACAGGACACAGAGGTAGGGATAGTTCACTCCAAAAATGTAAATTTGCTCAATATTTACTCGCCATCAAGTGGTTCCAAACCAGTTTGAGTTTCTGTTTATTGTTGAACATAAAAGAAGATATTTTAAAGAATGTTAAGTAACTATTGACATACATAGTAGGAAAAACAAATACTATGGAAGTCAATGGTTACAGGTGTCCAAGATTTTTCAAAACATCATCTTTTGTGTTTAATATAATTAAGAAACTCTGATGGGCTTGAAACAAGTGAAATGTGAGTAAATGATGCCAAATTAGTTTTTATGTGAACTATTCTTTTTTTTTTATCTCTTTAAATATCCCCACATATAATGTAATCAAGATTTGTCAATAATAAAGCATCATAATTAATAAAGAATATTCTATTTTCTATGCTATTTTGACCCCCTCATTGGAACACACTGTTTGAATAGGAGTGGCTGATTGTAGACTCTGACGTAAAAACCCACTGGTGTGATTGGCTAACAGTTTGCATATTTAAACAGGCTTGAAAGTTCAAAAGGTCAGCCGTTTGCCACACCTATTTAAACACATTCATGTATGTTTGATGGCCTACACCCTTCATATATAGACTCTACTGTGGTTTATTAATTCTGTGAATTATTTAACAAAACAAAACTGAATAATGCTCACATTTATTTGAACGTTAATGCTGTAGTTCACTTCAGTTTGCCCAGGAAAAGTTTGAGAAATCAATATTTACTAAAACGCTGCACAAAATATTGTCCATGTACCTTCTTGTTTGAGGTAAATATATCTGTAGTGTTGGTTTGCATCAGCAAGTTACCATGTTCATCTGTCAGCTGTCGTTCTCAGTCATCTGACAGCTGGACTTCCTGTCTGGTTATTCAGCTCAGTGAAAAATACTTTTCAGGAACTTCTTGGCAGTTTGTCATGTCAGGTTTTTATTATTCTTTATTTTCTTTGTCTCAAAATGGTGCAATTGTGTGCATTTTCTAGGTGAGTTTGAGTGAACTGTACTGATAATGAAATAAGTCATGCACAAAGAACTTTTTGTAGTTTTTCTTTAAGCAATCCATTAAATGATTGTATTTTGGATCAAAAATGCTTGGAATTTTCGACACGTCACATGAAATGAATCCTTAGGGATAGTTCATCCATCGACTTCCACAGTATTTGTTTTTCTATGGAAGTCAATGGTTACTGGTTTGCAGCGTTCTTCAAAATATCTTCTTTTGTGTTCAACAGAAGAAAGCAACTCCAAGGTTTGAAACAAGGGTTAGTAAATGACAGCATAATTTTTGGGTGAACTATCCCTTTAAACATGATGTTCACCGCCATTGCGTGGACATTTGCAAACAGGATTTGTTTTATGATTCATATTTTTATGGTCCATAAAAAGGAACACACCAGGGTGTAATAATAAAGTAAATAATGACAGAATTTTCATTTTTGGCTAAAATAACCCTCTTAGTGTTTGGGGATGTTGTAGATTGTTGGTATTTGTGTCAGCTGAATCTGATCTGACTCAATTTTTTTTTCTGAGAAAGTTTTTCCTCGCTCTCTCTTGAGTTCTGGTTATTGGTGTTTTTTTACAGCTTTGGGTCCGTAATAATGTCTCCCTTCAGCAGGGATTTGAAGCCTGAGTCATTTCTTTAGAGGAAGAGAATGGAGAACTGATGCTTTCACAATCATACGTCCTGTGATCGCTTTCAAAATCCTCTGAAATGTCCTTCCTTTTTATCATCATCATTGTAATTTAGTGGGGCTTTTTTCAGAATGGCGACCTTTTAAACTGGAGTTGAAAATGAGTCAATACTTTCCCCTGATTTTCCTTTATGCAAATGTGATTTCATGTGATTTCTACTTTTTCTGTATTGTAATCATTTACTTATTTTTAGGATTCACAATATGAACATTTCTAACAGATGCCGATAATTAAAGGCGGCCTATTATGCAAAAATTACTGTTAATAAGGGGTTGTGTGGCAACAGTTGTGTAAATAAAACCAGCCTCTAATGGTAAAAATGAATTAATTAAATTTTTTTTATAATCACACTTCATAAAAAGTCTGTAGAAACACTTTGATTGACATTCTCTCTTTGTACATGTCATCAGAGGGGGAAAGCCCCGCCCATTAGTGACAATCTCTCCCTCATTGGCATAAACAGCCCTGAGTGAGAAGCAGCCATCTGTCATTAGAGTTTTGAATCTGCCACTATGCTGACACACAGGTGTTTATAGCTCCACCCCCTTTTGAAAAGAGCATAATCTCATTTGAATTTAAAGAGAGAGTCACCAAAACGGCACGTTTTTGATCAAAGCCTAAAAGGGTCAGTTTCAAGAAACTGTTTCAGAGTTATAAAAACATTATCTGTGTTATATTTTGAGCTGAAACATAAAAATCAGAAATGTATTTTACGTCTTGTTAAAAGGGGCATAATAGGCCCCCTTAAAGTCCTTCTCATGACCAATACTCAATCAATCAATACATTCATATTTTGATTTTATAATGTTTGTATAATCTGCAGTTGTTGCACCCAGGAGAATAAAAAAATAATATTTTAGCTACTCTGGATAAACTACTGCATATTATACATCAGTCCTCACTATTCAAAATATATTTGTACAGCTTTATTATTGTATAAAAAGCCTAACCAGGGACTAGGACTCCAATTGAGCCTTTGGTTAAAAGCCTACTGTTGTACATCTATACATTTATTATTGTGTAAAACTCATTCATTCATTCATTTTCCTTCGGCTTAGTCCCTTATTTATCAGGGGTTACCACAGCAGAATGAACCGCCAACTATTCCAGCATATGTTTTACGCAGTGGGTGCCCTTCCAGCCGCAACCCAGTACTGGGAAACACCCATACACACTCACATTCACACACGCACTCACATTCACACACGCACTCATACACTAAGGCCAATTTTACTTTATTCAATTCACCTATAGCGCATGTCTTTGGACTGGGGGGAAAACCGGAGCACTAGGTAGAAACCTACACAAACACGGGGAGAACATGCAAACTCCACATAGAAATGCCAACTGGCCCAGCCGGGATGCGACAGTGCTAACCACCGTGTTTCCCCTATTTTGTTTAAAAATATGTTTTTTTTAGTTATATTGACACTTTTTTTGAACACTTAAGAATTAAATGTTGATGATAATCCATAAATTTGACATTGAAAGCCTTTTTACTGAACAGTGTTAAGCTCTGGTTGGATGTGGGTCAGTTTAGTAGTTCCACATTTAGACCTAACTGCATTTCTACATGTTAAACACCTCAAAAATACAGAAGGAGATTTTGTATTTCTGCCAGTATGACGTCAGATGGTCACAATGGGATAGTTGTGATGCTCCACGCACCTTTGTCTTTCTCAAATTGGCGTAGGAACAGGAAGTCATTTGTGACCTAACATTTCTGTTTGCTTCGTGATGTGGAACTATCCATGATGTAAAGGTCAGGAAGACTTGAACAGACTGCTAAACCTTTGGAGAGAGGACGTATTCAAAGCGAATAAGCAAATGTTTTTGGTTTGGGTTTAACTTCCAGATCTGTAATGCTTGCAGTGTCCCTGTAACCATGAGGGCGGTGGATTAAGTGCTCTAAACCACTGTTTGACATTCCTTCCCAGGGTCACACGCACACACGCAAAGCATTGCATCCTGGGAAATCCCGAACCGGAATGGATTTTCATTAGGGGTGGAGGTGGTGTGACCGACGTTTTATCACAATACGAGTACAATAGTGCTACTGTGATATCATGATATGGTTATTTTTTCCTGAAAATCCATCAAGAATGTTTTTATACTAAACAAGCAGGCTGTAATCTGTGTTTGGTTAATGCAGTCAGGTAATGATGATGATTTTGTGCCTGACATCTTTTAGTAACAAGTTTTTTGTTCTTTGTGGTGACTTGTCTGAAACATGTCCTGTATTTTTGCATTATTTCATGTTTTTATGTCGTTTTCATGCGTAAGGGTCATGAAGTAGCTCTGCCTATACTAAAAAGGCTATACGAAACTTACTGCACTCTAGAAAATGGCAGGTTATTTCAACCCAAATTGGGTCAAATATGGACTAACCGAAACATTGGGTTTAATTTGGTCCTATTAATTTAATTAAAAAAATTAACCCAGGAGTTGGGTTAGTCCCTGTTAAACCCAGAATTCGGGTTTAATTCAGAATTATTTGAAATAACCCGGCATTTTTGAGAGTGTGGTAACTTTGTACAAATTTTTATTTTTTTACAATAGTTATCATGCGCTTGTTAATGTGTAATTTCATTTTGTTTATGGGGAATTTATTTTTCTGTAAAACTATCTTGTTATTTCTGTAAAAGTTTAATAAACAGATAAAAAATATTAAATGATTATAGATAAAGATAAGGAAAAATGAATAAATACAAATGTATTGTTCTATAGCGAAGTTTAATTTTCTTTCACAATTTTTGTGCATTTTGCTATATTACATGAAACAGTGCTGAATGGAGAGGCCAAGATGTAAATATATATATATATATATATATTTTTTTTTTTTTTTTGCATAAATGATGAGCTTTTTACACAGTTAGTCATTCATGTAAACTGTGATTGAAGCTTGTAGTTTATTTAAAAAAAAAGTCTATACAATACTCTGTGACTTTTGACTCAACGGATCATGTTAATAATAGATAACTGGAGTAAGCAGTAAATATATCTCAATGCGCACCCTTTCAAACATTTTAGTCATTTATATAATTAAAAATTTGCAGAATCGGAAGTTATGTTCTTACAAACACACGGGATGGACACAGATATTTATTGATTTATTTATTTTTTAAGATTTATTAATCAGATATTTGTGACAGTTAAACAAACAAAAGTAAAAGAGAAAATAACACAGTACAAATAGAAAAAAATGTAAATAAATAACAATACAAAATTTATTAAAAAATAAAAATAAACCACACTATAACCCACATATTATGCAACAAACAGTACAGATATTTATTTATAAAATCATGTATACAATATTCAGATTTTTCATTCAAGTTAAAGGGATAGTTCACCAAAAATTTTTAATTCTGTCATCATTTTCTCACCCTTGACTTGTTCCATACCAGTTTGAGGTTTTTTTTTCTGTTCACTGAACGCAAAAGAAGATACACTGAAGAATGTTGAAACCCCAAACCATTGATTTCCATAGTAATCCATAGTAATTGTTTTTTCTACTATGGAAATTCCCAACTGTGGATGTTCAATAGAGCCTTATTATGAGGTGTTGTCAAATCTCTACCTGTTGACCCATTTTTACACACACACACACACACACACACACACACACACACACACACACACA
>CAIGQV010019081.1:8768436-8806159 GCA_903798115.1 Danio jaintianensis | reverse complement strand
TTATTATTATTATTATTATTATTATTATTATTATTATTATTATTATTATTATTATTATTACTATAATTATTATTATTATTTAAGAAACCTGTGCAAATCCACATTTTCTGGCACAAGCTGAGATCTCTGCATGTTTCCAATGTAAAATGATTCACCCCTCACTACTTGTATCACGATTCGCTTAACATCCAAACTAATTTGAATTGTAGCATATTTGAATTGAATTTCTACTGGCTCATGGTGAAATATTATATCTTAATAAATAATTGATATTATTATTATTATTATTATTATATGATTTTCAAATTAAAAAAATATATGTTGAAACTAAAAAATCTACTTGTAAACATACAGCTGAAGTCAAAATCATTCACCCTCTTGTGATTTTCTTTTTCTTTTTCAAATATTTCCCAAATAATGTTTAACAGAGTAAGGAATTGTTCACAGTATTTCCTATAATATTTGTTCTTCTGTAGAAAGTCTTATTTGTTTTATTTCAGCTAGAATTAAAGCAGTTTAAAAAAAAAAATTCAATATTATTAGCCCCCTTGAGCAATATTTTTTTTTCAATTGTCTACAGAATATACAATGACTTGCTTAATAACCCTAACTTGCCTAATTAACCCAGTTAGGCCTTTAAACTGCAATTTAAGCTGGATACTAGTGTCTTGAAAATATCTAGTAAAATATTATGTACAGTCATCATGGTGAAGATAAAAGAAATCAGTTATTAGAAATGAGTTATTAAAACTATTATGTTTAGAAAAGAAATCTTCTTTCCGTTAAACAGAAATTGAGGAAAATAAATATACAGGAGGGCTAAAAATTCTGACTTCAACTGTACATGTGTGTTTTTGTAACGATGTTGTAAACATAGAGATTTGATTGCTTTGTTGAGACACGTTACTCGCAGATCAGCATGTCTGGGCCGTGACCCGACCTCCCGCACCTCTGTCTGGAAGTTTGACTATAACACATGCCTCTATAATCACCACATGATTGTTTGCATTTTCGCAGTGTAATCTTACAGTTACTTGGAATGAGTCTTCACTTTGATAGCAGTGGAGAAATGTTTGTGCAGAGCTTTAATGACAGGCTGGGCTGAGCTGCTTCCTGTTTCAGGAAAAAAGGAAGAACACGTCTCTGTAAACGACAGTCGACAGGAAGGACAGAGAAGAAGGGAAACATCACTCGTTTCACTGCAGTTGGGGATTTTATTTGAGATATCAAATCACAATTTGGGCTTTTTCTAAAATCCTCCTGTATTTTCCTGCCTTCTGTGTGACCTTAAAGTACACATGAAATCAAAACTAACCGTATTGATTTTGTTAGCTCACATTGCTAGTTTTGTGGTGAACAATTCATCTGTGCATGTCATTAACAAAAAACAAATGTTCGCCCTTGTCATCTTTAATCAAAATCTGAAAATGCACTTCCTGTTTGTTTTCAGTTAAATTCTCAGATTACGTCTGTGTGAGGTATTGGGCGTGGCTAACATACTTAACCACGCCCCTCCAACTGTCAGTATTGACTACAAACAGTAATGGTGAGCAGGAGGTGTCTGTTAGGTTGTAATAACTCTCCCCAAACCCTTTTCCCGCTCTTTCTGAATGAAATGCCTACTTTACTACATCCAATCAGCTTGCAGTAGAAAAAACAAGCCACGCCCACTTTTTTCTCATTTAATATTCTGTTTCTCTAGAAAAATCGCAGCTTCCGGTTAATGCAGACTTTAAAGTTTATAGTTCACTCAAAAAATTATAATTCTGTCATTAATTCCTCATCCTCATGTCATTCCAAACCCGTAAAAACACAGATGAAGATATTTTTGACTTATTAAAGACTGAAATGAAAACATATAACCCTGATCATGACCGTGTGCTGTGAACATGCATGCTTCAGGCCAACAGACTCTCAGTGCAGTGTATTAAACATAACCAAATCAAGTTAAAATACGTTTGATAGGGTCAACAATGACCCCAGAGCACAAAGAAAATGTCTTTGGAGAGACTGTCTGCTTCAATTTGTCCTCATTATGTTTTTTCTGCTGACTTTAATGATATTTCTTTATGAGAAAAGACAGATGGCATCTTGTTTTGTTTTTTTTAGATGCAATGGATTGTTTGTGGGCATTTATTTATTTGTTTATTTATTGCACATATGCAGAATACAGCAAAAACAGGAATATTGAGAAATATAAAATAATAGTAGTCTTATATGAGAAAAAAGGCCTTGTAACAATATCTGTCTGTCTGTCTGTCTGTCTGTCTATCTGTATATCTATAAATTTTTATTTATCTTAATTTCATATTTTTTTAATTAACTCTTTCGACAAGTTTAACGTAAATATACATTTCTTCTAAAAAGAAATTAATATGTATCTATGTGTGTGTGTGTGTGTATATATATATATATATATATATATATATATATATATATATATATATATATATAGATATATACACAGTTTGTTATAAAATACAGGTGTCACTTTAAAAAACTATAAATTAAAATTATAATTATTCAATTATATTATATTAATATATATTAATAATTTATCATTAATAATTATAACAATATTGTTGTTTTAATTATATGTTTTATTAAATAATATGAAATATTATGTGTATAAAAGGTCTATATAATAAAGTAGTTTGTAATATTTATTTATGCGTATTTGTAATCAATTAAGCACCCCTGCTGTTTTCAACATTTATAACATATATTTTTTTCTTCGGCGTTAAATAAGTCTGTTGGAATGATTTTTGAAGGATCATTTGACACTGAAAACTTTAGTAATTGTGTCTCAGTGGCCAGTTTTTTTGTTTGTTTTTTGTTTACAGCAATAGATTTTTCAAAACACTTTCAAATATAAAAAGGTTATATTAGTATTTGTTTAACCAGCCTGAACTCATGAGGAAACGTAACTATTTTACGTTTTGTCAGTTTAGTGGCTAATTCGTACGAGTTCAGTCATACAAAATTGTACGAATTTAAAAAGGAGGCGTGGCACCAAACCCCGCCCTTAAACCCAACCGTCATTGGGGGATGAGAAAATCATACTAAATTGTACGAATGAGATCATACGAATTCATATGAATTTGCCACTACATCAAAAAGTTACAAATTGCCGTGGGATCTTGTTGGTTTAACAGACATTTTGTCCTTTGGTCATATCAGTATAAGAGTATTCCAGTTTGACATCTAGGTCCACATGATATGTTTGACAAGTCTGAACCTGCTCGACTTTTATTGGCCTGTAATAAGAGTCTCCATTAACTTACAATCTAATTCTTTCTCTTGCTTTTCTTCCAGGCGCTGGCAGCAAATGCAGGAACCGGATTTGCTGTCGCAGAGCCGCAGGTTGCCATGTTTTGTGGCAAACTCAACATGCACATCAACATCCAGACTGGCCGCTGGGAACCAGACCCTTCTGGATCTAAAACCTGCGTTGGAACCAAAGAAGGAGTGCTGCAGTACTGTCAGGAGGTACATTCAGGCAACACATTTGTCCATGAATTATGAGCACAGCTATCTTTAAAGAGGACCTATTATGCGAAAATCACTTTTATAAGGGGTTTAAACACAGTTTTGTGGCAGCAGTGTGTGAATATAACCAACTTATTATGGTAAAAAGTTATTAATTAATTTTTTTATAATCACGTTTCATAAAAACCGTGTCTGCAGGAACACTTTGATTGACATTCTCCCTTTGTACGTGCCATCAGAGGGGGAAAGCCCCACCCATTAGTGATGATCTCTCCCTCATTAGCATAGGAAGTTAGTCTTGTTTTTGAATCTGCCACTATGCTTGACACACTCCGCCCTATTTTGAAAAGAGCACAATCTCATTTGAATTTAAAGTGACAGTCACCAAAATGGCACAATTAGGATCAAAGCCTAAAAGGGGCAGTTTCAAAGAGTTATGAAACATTATTTGTTGTGTATTTTGAGCTGAAACTTCTCATACACACTCTAGGGACATCAGAGAATTATTTTACATTCTGTAAAAATGGGCATAATAGGTCCCCTTTAATGTCTGCATTTAGCTGATCATTTTATATCAAGTGTCTTGATAGGGTGGAGAAAGCTTGCTGGTTCAGTCTTTTCAACAAGTGAGCAATCATGCATTTATTTTATAATGTAATCAATTAACAATTTATAACACCTCCAACAATTTATAAAAACCTCCATTTAAATCTCGTTTCACTGTAATGCCTACATTTTGTTCTAATTTGTACTTAAATTAACATCCTATTTTTATGTATTAAATTGTAAATCAATATAAAAATATAATTAAATAAATGTGATTTAGGGGCGACACGGTGGCTCAGTGGTTATTACTGTCGCCTCACAGCAAGAAGGTCGCTGATTCGAGTCCTGGCTGGGTCAGTTGGCCTTTCTGTGTGGAGTTTGCATGTTCTCCCCGTGTTGGCGTGGGTTTGCGCCGGGTGCTCCGGTTTCCCCCACAGCCAAAGACATGCGCTATAGGTGAATTGAATAAACTAAATTGGCTGTAGTGTATGTGTGTGAATCAGTGTGTATGGATGTTTCCCAGTACTGGGTTGCAGCTGGAAGGGCATCCGTTGGCGCTTCATTCCGCTGTGGTGACCCCTGATGAATAAAGGGACTAAGCCGAAGGAAAATGAATGAATGAATAAATGTGATTTATTTAGCAAGCATACATTAATTTGAATAAAACTTATGAGAATATGTTGACGGAAATATTTATTTAACCATTTAATCTTGTTTGACTTTAACTGTAATGCATAATTGGTTATATTTCCACTGAAATTAACCTCCTATTAATATGTATTAAATTGTAAATTATGAAATGAAAAAAAGACTAAATAAATATCAAATATAATGAAATAAATATCATTTATTCAGCAAGTACGCATAAATTTGAATAAAACTGATCAGAATATGTTGATGGAAATATTTATTTATCCATTTAATCTTGTTTAACTTTAACTGTAATGCATAATTTGTTATTTTTCCACTGAAATTAACCTCCTATTTATATGTATTAAATTGTAAATTATGAAATAAAAAAGATAAAATAAGTATAAACAAAATATTAAAATATAATTAAATAAATATCATTTATTCAGCAAGCATACATTAATTTGAATAAAACTATTGAAAATATGTTGAAATATTGATGTGCAAAAATATTTGATTATAAAAATAATTATTTTTGACCAACAAAGCAACATATTTGAATGATTTCCAAAAACTTCAGAATCACGTTTTGTCATCACAAGAATATAATATTTAAGAAAAAATTTATCAAATTTCAGAATATTATTCTTTGTATCATTTTTTGTAAACCAATAAATGAAGTCTTGGTGAGAGACTCTTTTTTTTTTATTATTCAAATTTCATTCAAGAAGTAAACTTGGCATTTTTTCATTATTATTTAAATCCGTTATATACTACTTTATATACCATCTTTATATGTTTGTATTTATATAGAGAGACTAGAATTGGTGTTTTGGCTTATTTATAAAAGCAATAAGCCTCTCACAGCACTCTACACACTCAAATATCTTTCCCAGAACTATATTAAAAACACTATTTGTTTAAAAATGTCAAAGTTTGTCCTCATCTGTCATATGGCTGGCTGCAAAAGACAAAACAAAACACCCAGTACCATCTCTGTACATTTTGAGATTGCTTTTTATCGATGTCCTTTTATTGAATTTGGGGAGAGAGTAAATCCTGCATGTTTGTTCCAATACATGAGCAGATGGTGTCTGGAGATTGTGAAGCATGGATCACTGCTTACTGTACAGCCTGAATCTCTCCGCTCTCTTTCCCTTTAGATCTATCCCGAGCTGCAGATCACCAACGTGGTGGAGGCCAACCAGCCTGTCAAGATCGAGAACTGGTGCAAGAAGGACAAGAAGCAGTGCAAGGGCCACGCTCACATTGTGGTGCCCTACAAGTGCTTGGGTAAGTGCTGTTTGATTGACAGCTCTGTTGTCCTTTTTGAATGGCCCAATTATCCAGAATGTCCCTTAGGGTTAAATGCGCCTTTTGTTGGAAGTGAGACATCTGAGAAGCCAGAACAGCAGTTCAAAGTGACAGGGATTAGATGCTAAAGATCAAATTCAGTCACTGCAGTGGAGCTCAGGTAGCCGTTAAGATCATGAAATATAGTTTTTGTGCTTTGCTTAAGGGTAAAAAGAAGTTGTAAATACCTTAACAACAGCATAAGGGACGTTTTGCGCTAGGTAGTTCTACAAACTCGGTTATAGGAACTACTTACCAGAATCTAAGCCTTCTGACAGGATCATCAAGCCCTCATTTCACAATATCTACAACTGTTTCTCAACTGTTTTTCTCAGAAAACATATTTAAAAGGTCCTGTTGACTTGAAATTTCACTGGATGTTGGTGACAATCAAAGAAATCCATATATGCAAAGAAAACAAAACAAATTAGTTTACAAATGAAGTTATGTGTAATAAAATGAAATGACACAGGGAAAAAGTATTGAACACATGAAGAAAGGGAGATTTAGAAAGGCAGTGAAAGCCCAGACAGCAGCTGAAATCTCTCAGTAGTTCATCAGCAACCCCCTGCCCTTCCTCACTGTAAATAAATATTAGCTGCTTCAGTCCAACATCTACATTATCAGGATGATGAAGATGAAACCAGGGTGGACATTTCAGCAAGACAATGATCCAAAACACAGCCAAGGAAACTCAAATGCTTTCAGAGAAAGAAAATCAAGCTGTAGAATGGCCCAGCCAATCACCTGACTTGCATCCGATAGAGAATACAAAATAAAGATCAGATTTGATAGACGAGACCCACAGAACCATCACGATTTTTACACTCTGTTGAAGTCTGGGAAAAAAAATCACACCTGAGCAATGTATGTGACTTCATTCTCCCTATGAGTGGCGTCTTTAAGCTGCCATCACCAAATAAAGCCTTTTATAAAGTATTAAAACATTTCAGTACTTCAGTACTTTCTTCTTTTGTCATTTCATTGATATTACACAGAACTCATTTTTCTGATTTTTTTGTTTTGTTTTATTTTTATGTTTGTATTATTTGGGTTTTTACCAAAATTTGGTTCAGGTCCATGTCAACAGCTCATTTAGAAATATTACTCCCAGGAAAAAACATGACGTGTTCAATACTTATTTTCCCCACTGTACATACATAAGTACGCACAGGTACGTTTATACAATAGTTCCCAATCTCTGATGGCTAGAGGCTCTATTGATGCTTGTTATATACGATGCCATTTCTGCAGTACAATAAAATCGAAATTTTGTGACTACTAAACTGTTTCTACACTAGCATTTGGTAATGTATATGTTTGTCACACTGCTTAAAAAAAGCTGAAAAACTCAGTTAGCACTGCTGATGGTTACAGTCACTTCTCAACACCGGTCTCAGGAAGGTGTGGAGAAGTTCATAGCAATAAAGCAAAATCCCATTTCCCCTCGCAGACAGAGACTGCTAGAGATCCAGTGGGCTGTGTTATTGTTTCACAGCTACAATACATTGCCTCTCCTCCAGGAGTTTTCCCAGCAATTGCCAATGGCAGCTTGGTGATTTGGGTGGTTTAAACTGTCAGAGTTTGTAAACTTGCTTTAGCACTCTTTTTCTCTTTCCGGCATTTAAAAAAAAAACCGTTCTCTTGCTGACTTATGAACTGGATGTTTTTGATGACGTTGTGAATGCAGAATCTCTGCATGATAGAGAAACACATATATATATATATACATATTATGCTTACTTTAGTTTAGTTGGATCAAGAGGCATTTCAAAAATGTATTTATATATGTCATTTATTCCTGTAAAGGCAAATAAATAATTTTCTGATGCCGATTTGGTGATTAAGAAACCTGTATTTATTATTCTCTAAAATAAAGTTGTGTGTTACTTAATATATTTATATTATAAATAATAATATAATATATTTTTCAGCAATTTACTAAACGAAACCGAAAAAGACGAAATAAGTTGACACTGACTTGGCCTATCTACATATTCCACTATTTCCAAAGATTTATTTAACCAGAATAAAACCATTTTATAAAGCATTGTTATATTGATGATTTTGTGCATGCCTTCTATGGATGATTTGATTTGTATTTTGAACAATCAATTTCTTCCTAATGTCTTATCTAGAATAATCTGTTACTAATTACACCCCCCCTCCCCGTTTTTCATTCCTTTTTTATCCTCCTTCTTGATTTGCATGTTTTATTATTATTATATTTTTGTTATTGTTGTTTTTTCCTTTAAATTGAAAACAAAGATGTGAATATGATTGTGATGTGTTATTCATTCATTTTCCTTCGGCTTAGTCCCTTTATTAGTCCCTTGATTTATTGGGCATGCTCTCAATCAACTTCTGGGCCAAATCTTGACTGATAGCAACCCATTCTTTCATAATCACTTCTTGGAGTTTGTCAGAATTAGTGGGTTTTTGTTTGTTCACCCGCCTCTTGAGGATTGACCACAAGTTCTCAATGGGATTAAGATCTGGGGAGTTTCCAGGCCATGGACCCAAAATGTCAACGTTTTGGTCCCCGAGCCACTTAGATATCACTTTTGCCTTATGGCACGGTGCTCCATCATGCTGGAAAATGCATTGTTCTTCACCAAACTGTTGTTGGATTGTTGGAAGAAGTTGCTGTTGGAGGGTGTTTTGGTACCATTCTTTATTCATGGCTGTGTTTTTGGGCAAAATTGTGAGTGAGCCCACTCCCTTGGTTGAGAAGCAATCCCACACATGAATGGTCTCAGGATGCTTTACTGTTGGCATGACACAGGACTGATGGTAGCGCTCACCTTTTCTGCTCCGGACAAGCCTTTTTCCAGATGCCCCAAACAATCGGAAAGGGGCTTCATCGGAGAATATGACTTTGCCCCAGTCCTCAGCAGTCCATTCGCCATACTTTTTGCAGAAGATCAATCTGTCCCTGATGTTTTTTTTTGGAGAGAAGTGGCTTCTTTGCTGCCCTTCTTGACACCAGGCCATCTTCCAAAAGTCTTCTCCTCACTGTGCGTGCAGATGCGCTCACACCTGCCTGCTGCCATTCCTGAGCAAGCTCTGCACTGGTGGCACTCCGATTCCGCAGCTGAATCCTCTTTAGGGGACGATCCTGGCGCTTGCTGGACTTTCTTGGACGCCCTGAAGCCTTCTTAACAAGAATTGAACCTCTTTCCTTGAATTTCTTGATGATCCTATAAATTGTTGATTTAGGTGCAATGTTAGTAGCCACAATATCCTTGCCTGTGAAGCCATTTTTATGCAACGCAATGATGGCTGCACGCGTTTCTTTGCAGGTCACCATGGTTAACAATGGAAGAACAATGATTTCAAGCATCACCCTCCTTTTAACATGTCAAGTCTGCCATTCTAACCCAGCCTGACATAATGATCTCCAGCCTTGTGCTCGTCAACATTCTCACCTGAGTTAACAAGACGATTACTGAAATGATCTCAGCAGGTCCTTTAATGACAGCAATGAAATGCAGTGGAAAGTTTTTTTCAGGATTAAGTTAATTTTCATGGCAAATAAGGACTATGCAATTCATCTGATCACTCTTCATAACATTCTGGAGTATATGCAAATTGCTATTATAAAAACTTAAGCAGCAACTTTTCCAATTTCCAATATTTATGTCATTCTCAAAACTTTTGGCCACGACTGTATATATTAGTACCTTAAAGAATAGTTTTAGGCTTTTTGAAAACACTTTGAATTGTTAGGAACAGAAAATCAAATGATCCCAAAATGCATGCTTTTTGTTATACTTGCACTACTGTTGTTATGCTGATTATATAATTATAATAATCTATATAATTATAATAATCTATTATTGAATTTAAAAAAAATTATCAATACCTTAAAAATAATTTTAGGTTTTTTGAAAATACTCTGGATTGTTAAGAACAGAAAATCAAATGTCCCCAAAATGTATGCTTTTTGTTATACTAACACTTCTGTTATTATGGCTCATTTATAGCTGAAATACATTTTATATTTCATGTTTTTCATTTGGTGAAAAATGTCAACGATGCAGATCCTTTCATTAAATTAACCACTTGGCCCAAAAAGGGATAGTTCACCCAAAAATTAATCTTGTCATCCTTTACTGACTCTTCGCTTGTATGGAACAAAATTGATGCCAAAAGTATTGAAATTATAGTTAACATAATAGCTTGTCAAATAGCACAAACTGAAAAAATGAATGCGTTAAATGAACAAGCGCTTGCATTTTAATGACTTGAATTGCCAGGTTTTATATTTTTAGATCATGAAACTTAATATAACTGTTTATTTTAGCTGTGAATATTTCAACTGAAAATATTTCACACACATTTTCATACTTAAATTCCACATTTCATTTTCATTTCATCAGAATTCACTTCTAAAATATTCAGTTCTGTTTAAAGATGTGATGTTGTTCAAAAAATATATATATATATATATATATATTTTTTTTCTTCTGTTGAACACAAAAGAAGATATTTAGAAGAATGCTGTAATATTGCATAGGATTTTTTTTCCTTGTATGGAAGTCCGTTTGTACCAGCAATCATCAGCATTCTTTAAAATATCTTCTTTTGTGTTCAAACGGCATGAGGGTGAGTAAATGATCAGATAGTTTTCATTTTGGGTGAACTATACCTTTAATGTTGTCCAAAAAACATTGCATTCTCCTATTTCCAATCCGTTCTGATCCACACAAGAAAAATAACATTTATCTGCTTGCATCTCAGAGGACAAGCTGCTGTCCGCCTGTCCCTGCCTTTTTCCTCGTCTCCTTCCGTCTTTTTCCCTCTCTTGTAGGAGGTGATTGAGTTGTGGCTCTTTGCGGGCTGAAAAAAAAGCCATTAGCGCTGCCAGCCGACTGTGAAATGGGCCGACTGGTGGAGGCTTTCCAAGATGGCTGATTTTAGTTTTGTGTGTGTGTGTGTTCGAGCTGATGCTGCAGCTGTTGACTCTCATCACCTGATGTGGTCTGTGCTTTGATTGACAGGGTCGATGCTCTTTCAGTCCACTGCCTCCAATGTCTCGTTCCCCGTGAGTGATGGCTAGTCTATAAAATCTCTGCATTCAGAGAAACCTAAAGCTGTTTTCGTCTGCGTAAAGTGGCTCCACACTGGTCCATCAACAACTTTCTCTGCTTACGAGTCACCATGGAAACTGTTTTATTGATCTGAGGTTGAGTGAACAAATTGGCTGAAGATAAAAACAGAAAAATGAAACCGTGGCAAAGCTTATAACAAAAGCAGAGTTTTATACCTGCATCGTAAATGTGCGTGTTGCTGCACTGTACTTGGGTGGCTGCTAGTTTACACTAAGGTTTTTTTTGTTAAAGGAACACTCTATTTCTTTGTGAATAGGCTCATATTACAACTCTCCTAAAGTTAAACAGTTGAGTTTCATCATTTTTAAAATCCATTTAGCCTATCCATGGCTCTGGCGGGATAACTTTTAGCTTAGCTTAGCATAAATCATTGAATCAGATTAGACCATTAGCACCTCTCTCAAAAAATTCAAAAAAGGTAGTCTGTAGTTACATTGTGTAATAATTAGAGTTGTCAAAGTTATTGAGTTCGGTACTAATCAGTACTGAAATTTAAAAAATGTCCATTTCCACTGTTGAGCACGTTCTTAAACACCGCTGATTGGCCATTGTGTTCACATGTTTAACAGCATTCACATGTTAGCAGGAAAATGACGTTTTTTTAAAAATATCGGTACCGAACTCAATACTTTTGACAACACTAGTAATAATACATTGTGTAAAATGAAAAGTTGCTGTTTTCTATGTCGATATGGCTAGGAACTATACTCTTATTCTGGCGTAATAATCAAGAAACTTTACTGCTGTACCTTTTTTGTAGTTACCTATCTGAGGACCAGTGTTGCCAACTTAATAACTTTGTCCCTATATTTAACTTTCTTAGATGCCCCCTAGCGTCAAATTTTCTGAAAAAACAACTAGTGACACATCTAGCGACTTTTATCTGCTGTGACTAGAGACTTTCTGAGCCTTTGGTTGCGTCCGAGATCACATATTACTCGAGTAGGTACTACATTTGAATTCAAATTTACTACACTGTCATTAGAGAAGTATGTAAGTTCTATATAGTATGAATGAGAGTAGTATGAATGGAATTTGCACGTTCTACATCAGCCATTTGTCATTATCATGTGACCTACCTGCGTCCGTTACATCGCTTCACTCCCATTCGTGAATTCTCTCGCGTTGTATTATGGGATAGCGTAGCGTTGCGCTATTCAGAATAGCCTACTGTTTTTTTCAAATACTATGTATTCAGACATACTACCCGGCCCGCACATACTATTTTTATGTACTATATAGTAGAGAAGTATGCGATTTCGAACGTAGCCTCTGCCCATACTGTATCATTCGTACTCTTCTCAATGAGCTGCAGGAGCCTCAAACAGCAGTCTTTCACTCCTCCGTGCACTGACAACAATTGATTTGGCAACGTTTCAGACCCCTTTAGCGATTTTATTTCAAAATAACGACTTCTTTACCAAAGTCCTGCGAATGAGGTATATTGTTTCCCTGATACAGTTAGACCTCTGCTTCTTCTTTCTTTTAAATTTAGACAATTTGATTTAACAGTTTATTCTTCTCTTGCGCTTATATTACTCTCAATAACAGAGCTTTAGTGACACCAGTTTCTGAGTTTTACGATGCCTGAGAGATTACTGTAAAAACACTGCACTGTATCTACACTGCATATGCATAGATAATGCATATATAAAGAGTAGTGCAAATATAAACAACACTTTATTAAACCATAGACTGTATTAAGCAAACAGATACAGTAAGATGCCATGACGTCATTAATAATTTATGCATTATGTCATGTAGCAAAATTTAGTGACTTTTTGAGCAGATCGTTAGCGGCATTCCATTGAAAGTAGTTGATAACACTGTTGAGGACTGCGTAATATCTTTGCACCTGCTGCAGTTCACACAATTTACAAATTTAAAATCATGGAATTTTATTTACTATATAAATAATACTATTCTAAATATATATATTTTTTAAAAATTCTATATATATATATATATGTATATATGTGTATATATATATAGTTTGTTTTTAATTTTGTTTTGTTTTGGGTTTTTTTCATTTCGTTTCCTTGTGATAGTTTTCAGAAACAGCTCAGGAAATAGAAGTAACATCTTCATGTAGTGAGACGCCACAAGCGCCACACATACTTGAGCAAACCAAACCGCTCGTTCACAAAGAGAACATGTAGATTTTATTTCACTAAAATATTTGTGCAGGACCTGTTGGTGTTTTGTGTTGACAGTTGGTGTTGATTTGTGCTGCAGTCAAGGACTCGTTTTATTGCGTGTCTGGAAAAGCAGCCTCTGGTGTTTAAGGAGATTTTCCTCTTTAAGGCGCATTTGTAACCTTGAATTGAAGTCGGTACATCAGCAAGACTCGCTCGTGTTTGGTCTCACCTTGCGTTCTCACCTTTCCACCGCCTCTGGGGTTTAACCACTGTTATTAATGAGGAGGTTTCGTTGTGATTCAGCAACATTCTGGCCTCTGGAGTTTAATTAGGGAGAGTGATTGGTTTTGGTGGTGTAATGCAGTGAAATAGGCAGCCCGTCTGTGTCGTTCACTGCTGTGCAAACTTCAGAAATCTGCAAATGTGCTTGGGCTTGATCTAGTTCTCGAGATTATAAAAAAAGATTTTATTTAAAAGATTTGGCTAATTTTTTGCAGCAAAACAAGATATGATGCAAATAAGGTTTGAGAAAAGCTGTCAGAAAATCATTTTAGGGTGCAGATGTATAATAAAAGTCACTGCAAAATCTTGGAAGTACTGATATTGTAAGTCTGTTGAAGCCATTGAAGTTTTGTGTGGAAAAACCAACCAAAATTTAGGTTTGCCAAAGAGATCAGATCACTTTATTGCATGTTAAACAGATGCCATGGAAGTCAATGGGTACAGGTTTCCAACATTTAAAAAAAAAACATACTCACCGGCCAATTTATTAGGTACACCTGTCCAACTGCTCGTTAACGCAAATTTCTAATCAGCCAATCACATGGCAGCAACTCAATGCGTTTAGGCATGTAGACATGGTCAAGACGATCTGCTGTAGCAAACCAAGCATCAGAATGGGGAAGAAAGGTGATTTAAGTGACTTTGAACGTGGCATGGTTGTTGGTGCCAGATGGGCTGGTCTGAGTATTTCAGAAACTGCTGATCTACTGGGATTTTCATGCACAACCATCTCTAGGGTTTACAGAGAATGGTTTGAACCGGAGATTCGCATCATGGATGTGCAGCCGACAAATCTGCAGCAACTGTGTGATGCTATCATGTCAATATGGAGCAAAATCTCTGAGGAATATTTCCAGTACTTTGTTGAATCTATGCCACGAAAAATTAAGGCAGTTCTAAAGGAAAAATGTGGTCCAAACCAGTACTAGTAAGGTGTACCTAATAAAGTGGCCGGTGAGTGTATCTTCTTTTTTGTTAAACACAAGAAAGAAACTCACAAAGTAAAGGTTCTGTAAATGATGACACAGTTTTTGGGTGAACTATCCCTTTAAGTGATCCATATTATCACAAGTAGGGACAGGTTACAATATATTTTTCCTTGGCTTATTTCCACAATAAAGAGTTGAGGTTTAAGTTGAAGTTTAAATTGCTTGTTCTTATTAGATTTTTTTTCAAACATATCTGGCCACACTAATGAGTGAAGATGTACCTCATGCTGTGTAATCTTTTGCACCATGAATCTAGAAGAAAAGTTCATATGGAAATCATTTATGAATCAATGCGTTTATGAACTTCTGGGTCCTCAATTTGGCTGAATGGACTTGTTGATTTCAGTGGGGGAGCAAAAATCTTGTAAACATTTCCATATATACAAGGTTCTTCAAACTGATTTTGAAATAATACCAAGATGTGGAATTGATAACAGCATTGTAATTTTCTGGTGAACTATCCATCTAAACATTTTTAAAAAGCGTCTTGTCTTGTCTATCTTTTTTTTTTTTTAGTTTGTTTCTTTAAAGGGGACCTATTATGCCCCTTTTTACAAGATGTAAAATAAGTCTCTGATGTCCCTAGAGTGTGTATGTGAAGTTTCAGCTCAAAATACCACACAAATGATGTTTTATAGCTCTCTGAAACTGCCCCTTTGAGGCTTTGATCCAAATTGTGTCGTTTTAGTGACTGTCGCTTTAAATTCAAATAAGATTGTGCTCTTTTTAAAAGAGGGCGGAGCTACAAATGCCTGCGTGTCAGCATAGTGACAGATTAAAAAATAAAATGCTAATGAGGGAGAGATTGTCATTAATGGGCGGGGCTTTCCCCCTCTGATGACACGTACAAAGGGAGAATGTCAATCGAAGTGTTTTTTTACCAATAGAAGCTGGTTATATTCACAAACTGTTGCCAAACAACTGTGTTTAAACCCCTTATAAAAGTGATTTTTGCCTAACAGGCCCCCTTTAAACAAAACGCAAAGAAATCTAAAGACCATGAGGTTTATACAACCACAGTAATCATTACATCTGAGAGTGAATGTTAGGAGTTTTCAGAATGCTCATGTTTGAGCATTAGCCCGAGGTTCCCTCCTAATGGGCAGTCAGCAGACGTTTTCCAGTAATTTTGTTTGGGTTTGTTTAGTTGCTGACCATTTCACTCTTTAGCCTTAATAGTCCTGAATGATACAAATGCAAGGTAGTGCTGAGATAAACAGCTCTTTAGCACGGAGGATTGTTCTACAGCGACAGAAACATCAGCAGTGAATGCATTCAGCTCTACCAAGGTTATGCTAGTTCATCTGAGGCTAGTTTTTTTTTTTTTTTTTTAGTCTGAAAGCAGATGCAGATGCCATAGTGGCCTACAAGTCTAGTTGATATAACCGGAGATAAAAATGGAAAGGGGGAAAATTGTTTTTGGAGAGATTATACTGCGTTTAATGTGTAATAGCCATAAATCTTTGATGCAGGACTGGGACAGAGCAGAGGAACTGGGCTATAAACTGAAGTTGAAAGCTGCTGGCCTCAATCCTTTTGTGTCCTTTCTCTTTATAGCAGTTTTTTTTTCCTTTCCTTTGTCTCTTTCTTACCCATTATAATATGGTTTTTTTTCCAGCCTTTGTTTGGATCATCTGAGAGCTTTTTGATCACGTCGTGAGCCTGCAGTTTGCTTTCAAAAGTTGAGCGCTTAGTCAAATTCATGCAGTTGTTTAATATAAAATGGAAAACCGGGGATTACACGAGCGCACAAATGAGTCATTCCACGTGATGTCCTGCTTTTAAAAGCTTTTTTAGATATTCTTTTCATCTCTATGACCCAAATATATTAAATGATGTTATCAAAGGAATAGTTTATCCAATGGTGAAGATTACATTTTTTCACTACCATCATTCCAAACTTGTTATTGTGTCCATGGAGCATAAGTAGAGGTGTTTTGAAGAATCTCGTGGTTCTTTTTTATACAATAATAAGCATATTTAAACAAGTTTATGACCTCAAACTGTGAAGTTTTTGCTTATAATAAGTAATTGGACTTTGAATAATTGCATTTGTAGCTCATAGTGTTTTATTGGTTTTCTTTGGTCATTATGATTATTGAATCAAATGCTTTATTCCATGGTATGTTGAAATTCTTGATTCTGATTGGCTGAAAGTTGTTCAATATAATTGTTTAATGCACAAGTAGTTCCGGTCAGTTTTAGTCACAGTTTAAAATAAATGTGTGACTAGCAAACATTCGTAGTAACCATAGAAACTCATTGCCAGAGACTTCATTCCTCTTGCTGCATACTAATTTGCCTACTTCACGAAAAACATAATTTCAATATTTTCCAGTAATTGAGATATGACTTGATATGACTGTCATTCAAACCTCTTTACCAAAGCCTCTCCACTTAACGGTCAGTCTCGCGCATCCACTATATTTGTAGTTTGTAGTCACATCATTACACAGTTAAGTTAAGCATTATTGGGGCACTTTAAGGGGCCATTCACACAGAACACGTCTCTAAAAACCTTTTTTGTTTGTTTAAAAGTGCTTCCTCCGACATGTTGCCTGCAGATAAAACAGTTGCTACTGTAAATAAAAGCTGGCAATGGTTGCCCTGCCTCTGAGTTCTTCTAATTGGTCTTCTGCTTTGTAACTGACATCGAGCAGTGCTGCATTTAAGAGTTGAAATTCAGTTGAGATGCCATATTAAAAACGTGACGCTCATGTGCGAGGGGCTGCAAAAGATGTGAGATGTGAGCATAATAGGGTTGTTAAAACTATTGAGTATTCAGTACCAGTAACTATCAGTACCAATCGGTAGTCAAATTTTTAAAACATTCATTTCTCGCTACACAGCTTTGAACTCCTCCAGTGTCCGTGTATCTCTGCCAGTGGTGGAAAGAGTACTAAAAATGAATACTCAATTACAAGTACTGTTACATTGCTGACATTATACTAAATTACAAGTAGAAGTACTGGTGTCAAAAAGTACTTAAGTAAAAGTACAAATTACTCTTCATAAAAACTACTCCGAGTACGAATTACTGAGAAAATATTTTATTGTCTTTTTTTTATTATTATTTTTTAAATACCGGTAAATTCGTTCCGGCAATTTTCCGGAAAGAGAAGTTGTGACATTACCGGTAATTTGTGTGAACGCAAGAAGAAAAAAAGAGCTCATTCACGTTTAGAATGTGCTGACGTGAGATGTCTACTCCAGCCAATCAGAACATTGAGGCATTCACATCTGCGCTGTTTATGAAAATAAAAGCTTTTGAATATTTTTCCAGACACATTAAGCTTCAAGATGTTAGTCCGATGTTAGTCAACGTTTCTATGTTCCTTCTAAATGCCAACTGTGTAAAAATTTATTGATAAAATGCTTATGATAAACCGCTGTTAGTTTACCTTCAAGCTCTGCTCCAGCTGCGTGACCCGCATGCATGTGAAGGAGTACTCCGGTGAGCGCCAGCACACACACATATTTTGTACATCTCGACATGTGAAAGTGTTCCTCCGTATGTTTTTTATTGAAGTTGTTCACAGTACTTATCCGTCCTCAGAATTTGTAATGTAGTCAAATGTGTAAACATTTAGCTGCGGTTCGCACTTCTGCCTTTGGATGTCTTTCGGACAAAAGCGCAGCTCTGTAGCAGAGGCCAGCTAGTGAAGTGCTGTGCAGGTAAACCATTAAGATGAGATTTTATTGGCTACTGAAATGCCGGTCAGTGGTTGAAATATTAAGTCAAATTACAGTACTCCGTAATTAAAATGATTAAAAAAAATTACGAAGTAAATTATTTAGCTTAATTTGTACTCAAGTACAAGTAAAATTACAGACTTAAAGTTATACTCATGAAAGTACAAATACCCCAAAAATGTACTTAATTACAGTAACGTGAGTAGTTGTAATTCGTTACCTCCACCACTGATCTCTGCTTGCACTTGGTGAACAGCGATGAGGAATGGTGAACCAATGACCTTCACGTTCAATCACAGTCATTTCTGTTGAGCATGTGAACACAATGACCAATCAGCGGCGTTTAAGTACGTGTTCAAATGTAAGTGGGAAATGGGCATTTTTAGATTGGTACCGAACTCGATTTGACAACCCTAATTACCCTAATAATGGTCACGTAAATCCATCAAGTGCATTTACATAGAAAAACAACTCAAAAGTAGCACATTGAAATGGAAAAAATGTGATTAGAAATACAACTGTAAACTGGATTTCACTGACACTTATTTATCAAAATAATGCCACGTGACAATGTAAATTCCTTTTTGAATTGTTGTTCATTGTAAAAAGCCTCTTGTTCTGCTTAGTATTCTGTATAAATAGCAGGCCTGATACAGTGTAGACTTTGTGGCATTCAGTAAGCAGTGTTTTTTCTCATTTCCCGGCTGCTAGTTTTGTGTTTTATGTGTGTGTTTGTAAAGGCAGGAATTCAGCACTGCCTCACTGCTTTGCTCTTCACATGATATCAATGCGAGACCCCGTTTATTCCAGTCGAGCAGCAGTACACAGCCCTACCGACACTGTCAAGACTTATTTTCTGCTTTCTCTGCTGCAGCTGTAAAATAAATAATGTAATTGCTGAATCACCCACACATTTTTTTTTCTCAGCAGAGCAGATTGTGTTGCGAACGCTCCGGGTTTAATACAAGTTAAGCTGTATCGACGGCATCTGTGACATGCTGTCAATTGCCACCGAAAATTATTTTGACTTGCCTCTCAGCTTGTAAAAACAAGCACTTTTAATGGAAATCTATGGGCCAAGGCGTCAAATGAATGTTGCAATGACAGTGCTGGCGTGACACTACTGTGACAGCGTCGTCCATTCAGACAGAGCATTTAAAGCCGGTAAACCCTTTAACCTTATGTGCAAGGACACAGGAACGGATGTTATGTTACTGTAATGATTGACGGCGTGCTATTTTGATCTTGTAACAATCCTGGACACGTCTCAATGTCAGGAGCGAGTATTTAGATGTGGAGTTTATTGTGGGTGGTTTTTTTTTGTGTGTGTTATAGCCTGTACGTGTTGAATCATTCAGGTTGGTGTGAATAATATGCTGTCTTTAGTTACGTAAGAACTTTGGTCGATCTGATCCCTGAAAGCCAATGGGGATGATAGTTTTTGTGAACAGTCTTTTTATTGAGATGTACTGTAACACAGTAGGGCTGCACAATATAGCATTTCAGTGTCGATATTGCAATGTGCACATCTGCAATAATTCAATTCATCTTTATTTCTATAGCACTTTTACAATGTAGATTGTGTCAAAGCATTTTAACATAGAAGTTCTAGTAAATTGAAACTGTGTCAGTCCAGTTTTCAGAGTTGAAATTCAGTTTAGTTCAGTTCAGTTTGGTTTAATTTTCACTGCTGAAAGTCCAAACACTGAAGAGCAAATCCATCGATGTGCAGCTCCACAAGTTCCAAACCAAGCAAGTCAGTGGCGACAGCGGCGAGGAACAAAACTTCACCAATTGACAAAAGTGAAGGAAAAAAAAAAAACCTCGAGAGAAATGACCATGACCATTTTTCCTCTGGCCAAACTTCCTGTGCGGAGCTGCAGTCTAGGTGCTGGAGGCTGGAATCACATCTGTTATAGTTGATTATAGTTGTTATACTGATTATAGTTGACAAGTAGCCACAAAACATGTTATTTTTTGAAGTCACTATAAAGTTTAAACATAATCAATAGTTTATCACTTGTTCACAGTTTAAAACTTCCGGGCACAAGAAATTTAGACATTTGGTGTAAAATAAATATATATATTTTTACAGTGAAGATGCAGTTTTATCTTACATTTGCACTGTAAAAATATATATATTTTCTTACTTTTTTTTATTTTTATTTTTTTTACTTTTCTTGCTTTTTGTTTTGTTTCTAGTCCAAATTAGGCATGGGCCGATTTGGACGGTATAACCTTGGATAAAAATACCACGGTTTCACAGTATCACAGTATTGTGATTACTGCTCTAAAATAAGTTCTTTTTAAATGTCTGAGTAAAAAAAGAACAACTTTTTTACCCCATTGAACACAATATATTTTATTTTAGGAAACATTTATAATATTTTGGAACAGTAAACATGTCAGGCTGAATAATTAAAATAAATAATTGACTTCTGCTCTCTTCGTTGGTTTCAAAAACAGATTTATTTACAACACATAAAAAAAACATAAAAATAAAACCTCCTACTTATACCTTAGGAATTGTATAACAGAAAGTTTTAGCGGTTTTAAAACATTGACTTTTCCAAACCTTGAAACCGGTTATCGTCCCATATCTAAAAATTATTTTATTTACCCCAGTGGGAGATTATTTTGATTGTTTTCAGGACTAATTCACTTAATTTTGACTTAAAAAATCTTCAACAAAACCATATTTTTAATTGTCTAGAAAATGCTTCTTGATTTAAGAACTTGTACGTGTTTGGACTAGAAACTAGAGTAATTTTTTACAATTTCTGTACCTACTGTTAGACTCTCCAGAAAAAAAGCACACAAAAAAACACATAAAATAGAGCTATTGGAGCCATGGTGAAATTTTATTAATATCGCAATCACAGAAAAGCAAAATATCGCAATATCATATTTTTCCAATATCATGCAGCCCGATAACACAATTGTTTTTACATAATTTCTTTTGAAAAGAAAAACAATAACAACCAAAAGAAAAAAGGAGGAAAAGGCACATGTTTAGTTAAAGGGATAGTTCACCCAAAAATAAACATTTACTCACTATTTACAATGTAAAAAATGCTGGGTTCCGCACAATTCCTTCATGTTGTCCCAACACAAATAGATTAAGTTAACTGTTTTTACAAATTTAAGTGGATTGATCATAAAACAATTAAGTTGTCCCAACAAACTCAAGAATTGTGTTGATTCAGCTCATTTTTAAATAAGTAGGCTGAACAAGAGGCAAAAATCATTTCAAATGCTTTCAAACCTTTATGAGTTTCTTTATTCTGCACTTTTTTTCTTCAAGCCGAAATCCTGTAACCATTGACATTCATAGTAAGAAAAACAAATACAATGGAAGTCAATGGTTACAGGTTTCCAGCTTTCTTCTAAATATCTTATTTTTTGTTTAACATAAGAAAGAAACCTAAAGTGAGTAAAGATAGAGTAAATGATGACAGAATTGTAATTTTTAAGTGAATTATCCCTTTAATTACTAACAGGTTATTCCAGATAATAAAACAGTAGGAGGAAATTATTGAAAATACAAATCATGCATACAATGACAAAGGGTTTATTTGAATAAATTTCTGGAAATAGGTGGATATATACTGTAGATGGGGCAAGTCGGTGTAAATTTATTTAATCTTTTCCTGTCTTTTCGTCTTATCATTCATCTTATCAAGTTTACCTTTTAACATATACAGTCACAATTATCATTTGCTTTCTTAAATATTTCCCAAATGATGTTTAACAGAGCAAGGAATTTTTCACAGTATTTCCTAAAATATTTTTTCTTCTGGAGAAAGTCTTGTTTGTTTTATTTCGGCTAGAATAAAAACAGTTTTAAATTTTTTTTAAACTCATTTTAAGGTCAATATTATTAGCCCTTTTAAGCGAATTTTTTTTTCAATTGTCTACAGAACAAACCATCGTTATACGATGATTTGCCTAATTACCTTAAATTGCCTAATTAACCTAGTTAAGCCTAATATATATAATATTAAGTAAAATATTATGTACTGTCATCATGGCAAAGATAAAAGAAATCAGTTATTAGAAATGATATGTTTATTATTATGTTTAGAAATGTGTTGACAAAATCCTCTCTCCGTTAAACAGAAATTGGGGACAAAAAAATATACAGGTGGGCTAATAATTCTGACTGTAGGTAGTCTTTTCCATCCCTAAACATTTAAATTATTGATTAAAGTATCATACTCTTGACAGTTAAGTTTACGAATGCTGCTATGATAAAATAAAAACAAAACAAGAAATGATTCCCAAAAGGGACGACCGTTTTGAGTTTAAAAGGCTTTGGTTCAAACAACAGCTGTGTTTTCTGCTATTTCCAGTTCTTCTTTTCTTCCAAACCCTCTCATTTTCCCAAACACTGGCCTTTTCTTTCTCTCCTGTCCGCCTGTCCTCGGCTCGATTTGGCCCCGGGCCTGTTTTCGTGGTTTACGGCTAAATGAGCAGTTTGTGGACGGTCACAATCCTCTTTCATTGTAAACAGACTTCTGGTCATTAAAGGATTCAATCTCTCTGTCTCTGGCGCTCAGGCTCAGGGGTCGGGTTGGCCTCCCAGCTGTCCTGAAATCAGCTCTGCAATGACTGTCCTGCATATGGCACACAATCTCGTGTTGGCCAGACTGATGGCATCTGAGCTCCTCTGCTGTCACTCGCTCACATGATCCCTTTACTGACTCATTTATACATTAACACTTGTTAATTGCTTAATTATATTGATTATATATTCAGTGTCAGTTTTTCCATGCCCCCCAGTAGGGCTGTGTGTTTTGTTTTGTGTTGTTTTTTGGAAGAAAAATATTTTCACCCAAAAATGAAAATTGACTCATATTTTACTCCTCTTCAAGAGGTTTCAAACCCGTATGAATTTCTTTGTTCTATTAAACACAAAAGAAGATATTTTAAAGACAGCTGAAAACCTGCAACCATTGACTTCCATTGTAGGAAAGATAAATGCTATGGAAGTCAATGATTACAGGTCTTCAGCATTTTTCAAAATATCTTCTTTTGTGTTTTACAGAAGAAAGAAACTCATAAAGGTTGGAAATGACTAAAGAGCAAGTAAATTATCACAGAATTAGACATTTTTGGTGAACTATCCTTTTAAATCACCAATTTTTTTTCTCTCCTTCAGCATGCGTTGAAGCTCATTAATATTCCGTTACAATACAATAACCCGTGTTTTCAATGCCTGCAGTAACCTTGAATAACCCCGCCTCAAACTTGCCAATATTAATATGTCAGAGCGATGTTCGTAAGCACAGCGGTGTTCATACTCCTCAGGAATGTTAAACATGATGAGCAAGAATTACGCAATTCTTCTTAAAGAACACAGCGTCCAGCTCCTCTCTCTTTCTCTGCTGGATGGGATGATCTGTGCACCAGATCTTTGTTCTGTCTCCTGGTACTGACCAGATGTCTATTCAGATGCCACTTGCCCTATTTGTAATGTGCTCATTATAGAATGCAAAAGAGCATGTGTTGATGAATTATTGAGCCATGTTGTCTTTTGCGCTGCCGATTTATTTATTTATTTTTTGCAGTTGTGATGCTTGTTGGATGTTTTCCATTTGCACTGTACCAGCTGTGTGATATTAAAGTGTCAGCCTTGCCAATAATCTGCGTGCTGTTTGTGTGTTTTCAGTTGGGGAATTTGTAAGCGATGTCCTGCTGGTGCCAGAGAAGTGTAAATTCTTCCATAAGGAGCGCATGGACATGTGTGTCAGTCATCAGCAGTGGCACGGCGTGGCCAAAGAGGTAAGATGTCATAGACCGGCACAGATAATTACATAATACATACTATTAAGAGAAGAAAAAAAACTGAAACTGCAATTCATCAAAAGGCCACTAGGCCACTGGCTCCAACACTGAGCACATTTCTATTGACTCCTATGTTAAAATGACCAACTTTACAGCAAAAGAAAAAGGTGTTTACAACCTGGTACAAAAAAGATTTTGGTGTATATAGGTAATATTACCCTGAGTGACAATTGTGAGGGGGTTGAATTTTTTTATAACTCATCCATTTCATATATTTTAAGCCTTAAACGTCTGCATAATTAAGGGCGTGGCCACTTGAGTGACAGCTAGGTCAGCTTTGTGGCTGTTAATAATAAAATTGAAGATGCTACTTGATAGAACAGAATTGCTTTTTATTTTCCCCCCAAAATTTGGTCAATTGAATTGTTAATTTTGTAAAAAAAATAATAATAATAATAATTAAAAAAAAAATAGAAGTTTAAGTTTAGCAAAAATGACTGTTTTAAACTGAACAGAAGTCAGTTTTAGTCCCCTGAGAATTTTTTTTTTTTATATGATGGTGTACATTTTTCTTAGATTAATTGCTGAAGCTTTTATCATGGCATATGGTCATCAAGAATAATAAAAGCTTTTGTAGTTTTCATCGTGACTTTAGTTAAATTTAATTAACTATTGACCCTTATTGCGCAGTGTTAACATACAGTAGGCCTATAAATGGTCAAAGAATTTTAAATCAATAGTTTTTTCTTGTGAAAATCTTAATGATTGAATTATTGAGATAATCAAAAATTGGCCACTCTTATAAACACCACTGCAAATACAATGTGAATATTTTTAAAAAGCACTCTTTTATATTAATGCTGCCTTCATGACAATCATGTTTATGACAGATTTATGACAAGTTATGTTGTCTTGGTAATGTCAGGTTTTCATGACAAAGATAAAGATCGGTTGTGATGTATTTGTTTGTCAAGTTGTCATAACAAACAATGTCGTCTTCGCATTTAATATGTCATAACTGAGCAAATGACACTTAATGACAGTTGTCATAAGCATGCATAAAATCTCATTCACATTCATGATGTGTCAAGTCTTGATAATGATTATAAAGGTTTCATGACAGTCTTATGAGAACACCCCTTTCAGTAAAGTATTACCATGTAATCTATATCTGTAGTATACTTTTTATCACTATGAAAATGCCTATAGAAGCTGGAATGCCGTTAAACACAAACAAACAAATGTCTGGATTCTGTGATTCCACTTGCATTCTTCCGCATTGCAGGACTTCTGAGACCCTACAGAACACCTAAACTGCTGCAATTTTCTTCCACATCTGCACCGTGTCCCTTCCTCATTGAAAGTGATGGATTTCCAGTGTAGACTGGAGTGTGTTACGCTGCTTTTCTCCTTCTCTCTTCCTTTCCTGTTTCATGCTTGAGTCTTCACATTTCACCCTGATAATTGGATAAGCCGTACTGCTGTAATGCTGCTAATCTCTAGACCTCTACCACACACACACACACACACACACGCACACGCACACACACACACACACACACACACACACACACACACACACACACCTGTACTGCTCACTTTACACTCTCATATCACGAATACACACTGCTTCTCTCTTTCTTTCTCATTTTATTAACCGCACTTCCAGTTTCCCTGCCATCTGTGCTGTATTTTCTCATGTGTTGTGCTGTTGCATTTAAACTCCTCAAACCTGACTGAGAATAATTCGTTCAGATTGAGCTGTAGAGAATGAAAACCGCATTCGTGTCCTGCTTGGATTCCTGAGGTTATCAGACTTGGCGTGTACGAGATAAAAGACCGACTCTTGGTATCCTGAGCTTGCGCTGGTTTACGTTGCGATATAACTGGGTGTTTTTGATGATGTGTAGTTAAAGTTAAAAATCATTCTTTGAGTTATTAGTTGGGCCAGACAGAATCTGAGGACATTTTTTGCTATTTCTGCGCAGAATTTTGTGTAAAATCTGCGGATTTATGCGGAATGATTTTGGGAGTATCGTAGCAAACTTTTTTTATATATGAAATAAAAAAGAATACCTTTTTAACTTTTATTTAATGTTTATAATGCAAAACCAATTAGATCCACATACACTCACCAGCCACTTTATTAGGTAAACCTGTCTAACTGCTCGTTAACGCAAATTTCTAATTAGCCAATCACATGGCAGCAACTCAATGCATTTAGGCATGTAGACATGGTCAAGACGATCTGCTGCAGTTCAAACCGAGCATCATAATGGGGAAGAAAGTTGATTTAAGTAACTTTGAACGTGGCATGGTTGTTGGTGCCAGACGAGTTGGTCTGAGTATTTCAGAAACTGCTGATCTACTGGGATTTTCATGCACAACCGTCTCTAGGGTTTACAGAGAATAGTCAGAAAAAGAGAAAATATCCAGTGAACAGCAGTTCTGTGGGCGCAAATGCCTTGTTGATGCCAGAGGTCAGAGGAGAATGGCCAGACTGGTTCGAGCTGATAGAAAGGCAACAGTAACTCAAATAGCCACTCGTTACAACCGAGGTATGCAGAAAAGCATCTCTGAATGCACAACACGTTGAACGATGGGCTACAGCAGCAGAAGACCACACTGGGTGCCACTCCTGTCAGCTAAGAACAGGAAACTGAGGCTACAATTCGCACAGGCTCACCAAAACTGGACACAAAAACGTTGCCTGGTCTGATGAGTCTCGATTTCTGCTGCGACATTCGGATGGTAGGGTCAGAATTTGGCGTCAACAACATGAAAGCATGGATCTATCCTGCCTTGTATCAACGGTTCAGGCTGGTGGTGGTGGTGTAATGGTGTGGGGGATATTTTCTTGGCACACTTTGGGTCCATTAGTACCAATTGAGCATCGTGTCAACACCACAGCCTACCTGAGTATTGTTGCTGACCATGTCCATCCCTTTATGACCACAGATTACCCATGTTCTGATGACTACTTCCACCAGGATAACGCGCCATGTCATAAAGCGTGAATCATCTCAGACTGGTTTTTTGAACATGACAATGAGTTCACTGTACTCAAGTGGCCTCCACAGTCACCAGATCTCAATCTAATAGAGCATCTATGGGATGTGGTGGAACGGGAGATTCGCATCATGGATGTGCAGCCGACAAATCTGCAGCAACTGTGTGATGCTATCATGTCAATATGGAGCAAAATCTCTGAGCAATATTTCCAGTACCTTGTTGAATCTATGCCACGAAGGATTCGCAGGATAAGGCAGTTCTGAAAGCAAAAGGGGGTCTAACCCGGTACTAGTAAGGTGTATCTAATAAAGTGGCTGGTGAGTGTATATCGCAGAAAAACAAAATATTGCAATGTCACTTTTTTCCAATATCGTGTAGCCCTAAAACAAACAAATAAATGAATAAACAAAATAAAAAATTTAAAATGTAAGGCTGTTGTTCTGTTTAATCTTTATTTATTTTATTAAAATGGCCTTGGTTTGCAGTACGCTGTGAAGTCCGTATGCAGAACCGAGTTGATCGTACAGAAGGAAACAAGCGTTAATGTACATTAAAAATTATTAGCCCTCCTGAATTATTAGCCTCCCTGTATATTTCTTCAAGACATTTCTAAACATAATAGTTTTAATAACTGATTTCTTTTATCTTTACCATGATGGCAGTACATAATATTTTACTCGATATTTTTTAAGACACTAGTATTCAGCTTAAAGTGACATTTAAATTTAAAATATTGCTTAAGGGGGCTAATAATATTGACCTTAAAATGTTTTTTAAAACAAATTAAAAACTGCTTTTATTCTAGCTGAAATAAAACAAGTCAGACTTTCTCCAGAAAAAAAAAAATTATAGGAAATACTGTGAAAAATTCCTTGCTCTGTTAAACAACATTTGGGAAATGTTTAAAAACGAAAAAAATAAAAAAAAATCTAATAATTGTGACTTGGACTGTGTCTGCAGTGTGTACGATGTGTGTTTATTCAGTAAATCACCTGAAGCAGCCGTCCTTCCGTCCTTCATTCCCAGCGTGTGCATAAACTGAAAGCCTCACGGTGCGCTGACTCTGCTGTCCCGGGACAGACGTTTAAAAGCTCTGCAGAATTTCTGGGGGCTGTTCCTGCACAGCAGAGCGGCCTTTCAGAGCACATTTGCTCTAATTGAATGGGATTTCTCTCTCTCTATAGGCCTGCTCTAAGGGAAACATGGTCCTGCACAGTTATGGCATGCTGCTGCCCTGTGGCATCGATAAGTTCCACGGCACTGAATACGTCTGCTGCCCGTCCACGCGTCCTGAAGAGCCCGCACCTCAAGCGTCACCCTCTAAAGAGATGGATGATGAAGATGAGGAGGATGATGTGGAGGAGCCTGTGGTTGAGGAGGAAGAGGAGGACGATGAGGATGCTGTAGATGAGAGGTAATGTTGTGCAAAAGTCTTTTCTGTTTGTTTAAAAGTTCTCCATGTATTTATGCATATACAGTGCTCAACATATATGAGTACACCCCTCACAAATCTCTCATTTAAATTCACATTTTCTATACGAAGCTTTACAATATTATATTTGTTCATATACATTAGTCAGCACTGAAGCCAAATTTGGAGATAATCTAACAAAATAACTTATGATAACGGTCCAAAATTAGTACACCCAAATTTCTGTTAGAGAAAAATATTAAATACAAATTTGAAAATGAGGAAAAATCAAGAGAAACTAAAAATTTATAAAATTTTTGAAATTTTGTAGTTTGTATTTTTTTGCAATATTTTGCTTGAATTTTATTGTATTATCTTTTAATTTCTAAATATGTTTGCTGACTAAAATATTATTTTAATAAATATATCTGTTTAATAAATCTGTTTTGTTTAAATACACCAAAATACATGACCTATTCACTGAGAAATGGATAAAAATATTCATTTTCAAAATAGGGTGTACTCATTTATGCTCAGCACTGTAAGTATGTTGTGCATAAATCTAGTTTATTATGTAGATGTGAGATGATGTTGTAGAATTTTAATTTATTTTTTAATATTTTTATTTTTATTTTTCTGTCTTTGTTTATTGATTGTCTTTTCTGCTCACCAAGGCTACATTTTGATCTAAAATACAGTAAAGCAGGAACATTCATTCATTCATTTTCTTTTCGACTTAGTCCCTTGATCAATCAGGGGTCGCCACAGCGGAACGAACCGCCAACTCATTCAGCATATGTTTTACGCAGCGGATGCCCTTCCAGCTGCAACCCATCACTGGGAAACATCCATACACACTCATTCACACACATACACTACGGACAATTTAGTTTATTCAATTCACCTATAGCTCATGTCTTTGGACTGTGGGGGAAACCGGAGCACACGGAGGAAACCCACGCCAACACGGGGAGAACATGCAAACTCCACACAGAAATGCCAACTGACTCAGCTGAGGCTCGAACCAGCGACCTTCTTGCTGTGAGGCGATCGTGCTACTCACTGCGTCACCGTGATGACCCAGCAGGAATATTTTAGGCCTTAAAAACTTAAATGGCTTAAATTTACTGTCAAATATGGTTTTGTGGATCTTAAATCTTTTTTAAACAGGTCTTACAGTTTCTTTTTCCATGTAAGGCTCAAAAAACATTTAACAAAAGTTACATTTATTCACTCTTTTTACCAATAAGGTTAAATTATCATCCTTACATCCATACAATAACATTAGTTTAAAGGTTATCCATGTATTTATCCGTAGATGTATGTTGTGCATCAATTTAGTTTATTAAAGTTTTAAAAATTTGTACAAATTAATATTAATAAAGTAATTTTTAATAATTAATTAATAAATAAAGTAATGCTGAAAAAAGTATGTGTATAACTAGAGTTTGCTTGTATTGACACATTATTTAAAGTATGTGGCTAAGAAATAACTGAATTTTTATTTTAATGGCGCAAGTAAAGATATTTTCCAATGGCCATTAGAAAAAAATCCTTAGCTTTTTGCTCTGTATAAGTCTAAAATTTCATATTCAAATTTCATCATGGTCTTAAAAATGGTCTTAAAGTCTTACATTTGACTTGGTGAAACCTGCAGAAACCCTGAAGTGTGTGCTTCCTCTGTTGGCTTCTGTTGGTGTGAGTTTATTTTCACCCGCTGAACATGTTCAGTCTGTTTTGGATTGTGGAACATCTCAGCAGTGTGACATGATTTTCAAACAAACGGCAACAAACTCTGACTTAATCCGACCACTGATCAGATAGGCTCTCGTAAGTGTCGTTTTAGCCTTGAGATTTAATTCATTACATAAATATTGTGCATGGCAATTGTTGGGGAAGTGTGAACATGACAAATGTTTTCACAACTGGCAGCTTGTTTGTTGGTGTTGCCTTAAGGTGTGCAGTTATTTTCAGATAAACAGCTAAAGTAGTTCCAGGCAGGTCTTGATGGAATTAGGATGCGTCACTGTCAGCTCCAGGTCAGGTCCTGGGTCAGTAGGTTGTGTACACAAATTCGGCCACTGGTAAGGACAGTAAGGACTTTGGTTCACTGCATATTGGGACATTGATGATGACATGAGAACGTCCTTATTGTACAACATCAGAACTGATATTTTTCACATAATAACTTTCTAAAGTTATTTTTTAGATGTGTATACACAGTGTAGCCACAGTGCCACCATATATATGCTCAGTGGTTAGCACTCTCGCCTCACAGCAAGAAGGTCGCTGGTTCGAGTCCTGGCTAGACCAGTTGTCATTTCTGTGTGGAGTTTGAATGTTCTCTCCATGTTGGCGTGGGTTTCCTCCGGGTGCTCCGGTTTCCCCCACAGTCCAAAGACATACGCTATAGGTGAAGTGAATGAACTAAATTGTCCGTAGTGTATGAGTGTGTGTGTGTGTGTGTGTGTGTGTGTGTGTGTGTGTGTGTGTGTGTAAATGAGTGTGTATGGGTGTTTCCCAGTACTGGGTTGCAGCTGGAAGGGCATCTGCTGCGTAAAACGTATGCTGGAATAAATGGCGGTTCATTACGCTGTGGCAACCTCCGAAACAGAGACTAAGTGGGAGGAAAATGAATGAATATATATTCATCAAGATCAAAATTTATTTATATATATATATTTATTTTATTTATTATTTTTTAAATGTAATTTAAAAAAAAAATTTGACGAAATTTGTTGTGGATCTGTAAACTCGAAGGATAACATTCACAATCACATCAGTGTGACTATATTATCTTTAAAAAAAAACTAATGACTTTTGAGTGACTTATGAATTATGACTTATGATGTCTTATGATTTTTCAAAGTTAATAGTGTTTCTAACCTTATTCCCAGCTCTGTATATATTTACGTATTTCTGATTCTGTTCTTATTAATAGTGACGTTCCATTCATCAACAAATCAACAATAAACAAGTTCCCTGGCATGGAGGTTTATTTCCAAATTAATCAAGTGTAGTGATTTCAAAAAAATGTTTGTCATAGATTTTATTTAGTCAATTATTTACTCATCTAAATATCTGGAGGCGGCAATGAACAAACCTCTGGCAGGCTTCTTAAAGGATGATGTATTAGTGTGACTGTGAGCTGTCGTATCTCATAACAGCTTGACTAGTGGTAGCTGAAAAATTGATTGTACGAGTTTGTGAGAGAAATTAGGTTGACCATCTGGATATTTTCGAGTGCCATGCCTTTGACCTCTGACAGCTGCTTCGTTCACTTACATAAATCATAAAACCTCCAACCTGTTCTCCTTCCTTCCCTCTGTTTCCTTTGCTCTTTTTCCCTCACATCCCACAGTCTTTCCTTTGTCATCTCTCCATGCCTGAAAAAAGTAATAAAAAAGGCAGTTGTTGCATTTTTGTACACAGAAATACAATTTTGTTTCCTTGTTTCTTGAAATTTTCTTGAGTAGTTAAGGATGAGTTAATGATAGTGTACCCCTTCAAGTAAAGTGATGACATAAAGCTACATTAACAGGTCATGTTGGTTACATTTAGCTTAATCTAAATTGTTAATTAATACATTTATTAACATACACTACCTGACAAAAGTCTTGTCATTGATCCCAGTTGTAAGAGCAACAAATAATAATTTCTAGTTGATCATTTGGAAAAGTGGCAGAAGGTAGATTTTTTCCGATGAATCATCTGTTGAACTGCATCCCAATCATCACAAATACTGCAGAAGACCTATTGGAACCCGCATGAACCCAAGATTCTCACAGAAATCAGTCAAGTTTGGTGAAGGAAAAATCATGGTTTGGGGTTACATTCAGTATGGGGCGTGTGAGAGATCTGCAGAGTGGATGGCAACATTAATAGCCTGAGGTATCAAGACATTTGTGCTGCCCATTACATTACAAACCACAGGAGAGGGCAAATTCTTCAGCAGGTTAGCACTCCTTCTCATACTTCAGCCTCCACATCAAAGTTCCTGAAAGCAAAGAAGGTCAAGGTGCTCACGGATTGGCCAGCCCAATCACCAGACATGAACATTATTAAGCATGTCTGGGGTAAGATGAAGGAGGGAGCATTGAAGATGAATCCAAAGAATCTTGATGAACTCTTGGAGTCCTGCAAGAACGCTTTCTTTGCCATTCCAAATGACTTTATTAATAAGTTCTTTGAGTTATTGCAGAGATGTATGGATGCAGTCCTCCAAGCTCATGGGAGTCATACACAATATTAATTCTTTTTCCACTGCACCATGACTTTATATTCTATACTGTACATTATTTCTGTTAAGTGACAAAACTTTTGTCTAAGCAAAGTTAGACCTTACTGTCCTAATTAAATAATTAAAAATCAAGGCATGATCATATTTTATTTTGGTAAAATAAGTGTAATCTAGAGACCTTTGCCTGTCATATAAGCCACTTCTGATATCAAGTGATCAACTAGAAGTCAAGTTATTATTTGTTGTTCCTAAAACTTGGATAGGTGACAAGACTTTTGTCAGGTAATGTACATGTACTAACAAGTAATTAACGTACCCATTATTCACACATGAACTCATGTGACTCATGTTGTGGTTAACGCTAGTTCTTGATTATCGCATGCCTTAACTCGTCATTAGTTCATAATGAAGTAACGTTTACTTTACATATTAGTACATCATTATTCATGTACTGTTATTGTCAAGTTTTACCCTAATGTTAAACCTGAGCACTTGAAAATACCACATATAATGATGTTTCATATTCGAAGTTTGACGGAATCTTAACTAAAATGAAAAGAGGGACATAGAGTAGCACCTCCCCTTTTAAAAGCAGCCAATAGCGTTTTGTTTTTGTCACAGCTCTGCAGGTAAGAGCGGTTAAGCGCTATCGCATCAAATGAAAAGCAAATTTGAAGCGTCTTAAAGGGGGCAGGACATGTCAGATACTAGTGAGCATTTGATTGGTCAAGATTTGATGAGAAACTGAAGTATGAGGTGATGTGGAAAAAAATCGTTGATCCATTTAGGCGGATATGACAAACTGCAAGCTTTGTATGTTTATATCAGTTTTATTTTTTCTAAACGTGAATTTTGTCACTGTTTTAAAGCACACTAGTTTATATATATATATATATATATATATATATATATATATATCCTTAAAACTAACATACTGAAACTAAAATCTACATTTCTTTATTTTTTATTTCACAAAACCTTTAACGGCTTCCCTTTAAAAAGGCAAAAAGACCAAAAAAGATCATTACATCACAATCATGTGTCTTCTGTCTTGTTTTCTTTTATCTTAGCGAGCCTGTTGCCATCGATCCTCCCACTCAGGAGGACACAGCAGAAGAAGAGGAGGAGCAGGAGGAGGATGGAGATGAAGAGGACTATCACTACGTCTATGAGGATGAGGAGGAGGACAGAGACAGCGAGGAGAAGGATGTGAAGAAAGAGAAAGCCATCCTGGAGAAACAGGACGATGACAAAACTCTGCAGGAAGTAGAAGGTCAGTCTCACGCTGTTTCCTTCATTTAGTGCCTTACTGCCACAGTGAGTTCAATAACAGCAGCTCGTTTGCTTCAGATCTCTGGTCCTGTTCACCATATGGTTATTGACTTTTGTTTTTTTAATGTTATTTCTTAAAGTAAGACTTCATTTTGTTGTATGCTAATGTTTATGGGTCAAAGATAAGCGTTATTTAAGCATCAAGACAGTAAAAGTATATATTTTTGTTTTTAATTTAATATTTTTTGTGCAAAAAATGATGGCTATGTTTTTACCGTGATTTACACAAGATGTCCATTGTATTGTCATTTAGTGTAATAGTAGTTTAAGTAACAAATATGAAAAGTTGCTAGCGGCGATTCAAATAGTAAAATGTTAAAAGACTCTGTTTAAAGATCACAGTGCAGCAATGAATTACTAATTAATTTAAAATCTTTATACTTTGTCATTGTCTTTCAACCCACTTGGCTTTAAACTTTCTTAATTTTTGAAAATATAATCAAATTAGTTTGATCTCTGATGTTGTTTTATTTTCAAATTTATAAATAAACACTCACCGGCCACTTTATTAGGTACGCCTGTCCAACTGCTCATTAACGCAAATTTGTAATCAGCCAATCACATGGCAGCAACTCAATGCATTTAGGCATGTAGACATGGTCAAGACGATCTGCTGCAGTTCAAACTGAGCATCAGAATGGGGAAGAAAGGTGATTTAAGTGACTTTGAACGTGGCATGGTTGTTTGTGCCAGACGAGCTGGTCTGAGTATTTCAGAAACTGCTGATCTACTGGGATTTTCACACACAACCATTTCTAGAGGGTTTACAGAGAATGGTCTGAAAAAGAGAAAATATCCAGTGAGCGGCAGTTCTGTGGGCGCAAATGTCTTGTTGATGCCAGAGGTCAGAGGAGAATGGCCAGACTGGTTCGAACTGATAGAAAGACAACAGTAACTCAAATAACCACTCGTTAAAACCGAGGTATGCAGAAGAGCATCTCTGAACACACAACACGTCGAACCTTGAGGCGGATGGGCTACAGCAGCAGAAGACCACACCGGGTGCCACTCCTGTCAGCTAAGAACAGGAAACTGAGGCTACAATTCGCACAGGCTCACCAAAATGGCACAATAGAAGATTGGAAAAACGTTGCCTGGTCTGATGAGTCTCGATTTCTGCTGCGGCAGTCGGATGGTAGGATAAAAATTTGGCGTCAACAACATGAAAGCATGGGTCCAACCCGGTACTATTAAGGTGTACCTAATAAAGGTGATGTATATGATGTATATTATGTATATGATGTATATTATGTTAATGACAATTAAACATTTTTACCCATATTTTGACATTTTATTTTTATGAAAAAGACAACAGAGTAGAAGCATTTAATGTTTTCGATGTATAAAAAACACTATTGTCTTGTCTTTGACCTATATGTGTCCTATATAGTGCAACAGTTGGGTTCCAGAAGAAAAAAGAAACTAAATAGTTTTCTCCATAGAGAAATAGAGTTTTTAGATATAGCATATAAACTAAGAATGAATAAAAGTTAATACATTTTAAAGGGCACCTATTTTACCCCTTTTACAAGATGTAAGATAAGCCTTTGGTGTCTCCAGAATGTGTCTGGAAAGTTTCATCTCAAAATACCCATCAGATAATTTATTATATAATGTAGAATCTGCCAATTTTAGTGTTTGAATTCAGTGTAGCTGTTTTTGTAACCTGTGGCTTTAAATGCAAATGAGCTGCTTCTCCCCGCCCACTGCTCCGACATGCATGTCTGCTTCTCATCCTGCCTTACGTCAGATAAACAGCTGCCAGTGATTGAGACAGACATGGATGAAGCTGAAATAAGGTCACTAGTCAAAAATACCAAGCAAGTTTATTTGATGTCTTTGTGATGAAGTTTATTCAAGCCGTTCTGAAATGATGAGTTTCACACAAATGCCATTTGCAGCGCACACACACACACACACACTCATATGCGCGTTTACTGACACCATGCGGCCGTGGTGATTGTAGCGGTTAATAATTGCACCGATTTTACTCTTTATTACAAACATGCTCTGTTTTAAAAACGTTTTAAACTTATACAATTAATTATTGAGGTGCAGCTGATCACAGAGAGTTGTAACATGTTTTAATGCCAGTTTCTTTGCAAAAAAATGTTCTGTGGACATGTGTATACATGTTATTAAGGACACATGGCACCTGTCAATCAATTCGGTGGGCGGGGAAAACCGCACTCCTACGTCACGTTGTGGTGGGCCTCAAAATCACTGGGATTTGGATCCTATTTTATCGTCAGTAAATTTAAAAAAAGAGACTTATTGTGTTTCTATCACTCCAATATGACGGTGGACACACTATACCCGCACACAGTTCTGTCCAAACAGCTCACAAAAGTTTATTTTCATCATAAGTGCCCTTTAATGTTTCTGTTAAAATAACACAATTTTAGTTTGTTATGAAGGAAGTATTTCTGCGTAGCTGTGAGGTAATTATACAGTTTTGGTGATTAAAATATGCTTTATTTACCTGAGTAAAATATGAAATGTTACTATAAATTTATAAATTAAACCACACCTGTAACAATAATGACAATGAGGAACAATACCGTTACAATAGCCACAGCCATGTCACCCTACAGCCCAAGACCGGTTACTCACTGAAGCTAAGCAGGGCTGAGCCTGGTCAGTACCTTGATGGTAGACTAGGTTGCTGTTGGAAATGGTGTTAGTGAGGCCAGCAAGGGATGTGTGTGAGTCTGTGTGAGTCCTAATGCCCCAGTAAAGTGAAGGGGACACTATACTGTCTGTGAGTGCCGTCTTTCGGATGAGACGTTAAACTGAGGTCCTGACCCTCTCCACTCCACTAATAGCTGGTGTGTGGTGAGCGCACTGGCACCGTTGTCCTGTGGCTGCCGTCGCATCATCCAAGTGGATGCTACACACTGGTGGTGGTGTGGAGAGACCCCCCTCCATGGCCATGGCCATACACAATAAAAGCGGTATATAAATACACATTAGTTACTTTACTTTACAGTTTAGGCTTTGATCCTAATTGTACCATTTTTGGCAACTTCCGGTTCACACAGACTTTTAAGTATTTTTTGTAACAAAGGTCTTAAAGTTCAAAATCTATGGAGAAAGTATTTACAAAAACTTACCTCTGAATCCAGAGTGTCTGTTGTGCTATATATTAAATGGTATTGCTGAACAGTGCCCCCGGTGGCTGGAGGCTCTAACTGCGCCTCCTCCTGTGTTAGCTGTGTGTTCTCTGGAGGCGGAAACCGGCCCCTGCCGTGCCTCTATGCCTCGCTGGCACTTCGACATGCAGCAGAGAAAGTGTGTGCGCTTCATCTACGGAGGCTGTGCCGGCAACCGCAACAATTTCGGCTCAGAGGAGTACTGCATGACCGTGTGCAAGCGACTGAGTAAGTCACACTCGCCACTGAGGACTCCGCCCCTTCTGCTCCGCCTTCCTCTGCTCCGCCTTCCTCTGCTCCGTCCTTTTTTGCTCCGCCTTCCTCTGCCCTCTTATGCTCCGCCTTCTTCTGCTCTGTCACAATGCTAACTTTGTTCCAGCCTATATTTGACATTTAAAACAGCTTTGCTTTTAAAACTGTATTAAGTGTAACCTTGGGTAAAACTTTTGTGATTTGTAATGCATTTTTGTCTTTACAGCCATACAAACTTTGCAGTCTATTTAATTACAGTGTAGTGACGATTATTTTCATTTACTTCAAATAACTGATTCACTT
>CAIGQV010019081.1:8750431-8763436 GCA_903798115.1 Danio jaintianensis | reverse complement strand
ACACACACACACACACACACACACACACACACACACACACCAATTCTATTTCTTTACCCCTACCTCTTCCCCTTGGCCCTTGAAACAGAGTGTGAAGGGGAAGGGCTTCAAAATTTACCCCTAAGAAATGGGACACCACTACAACACCAGTACACGTCATCACAATCTCTTACTTCATATGAGATTGAAGATGGCGACTGCTGTAGTTAATCCAGTTGTATAATTTTTTTGGTGTTTATCTTCAGGAAATCACTGAAGGCAACGATATCATGTTATCATAATGATATAAAGTGGCAATAAGATCGTAACTGTACTGTGCATTTACACCGTGGCCATAATCATCTAGACACACGAAAAACAACATTAACGTTCTACCAGACACTGTAAAAAGGTAATTCCCAGCCACTGTGGTGGTTTTTTTCTTCCGTCAATAATCAGCCAAGTCTGATGGTTTTGATTTCAGAAGAGTTCTTTATTGTCGACAACAAAGGAGACTTTTCAGGAGACCCTCAGCAGCATCTCTGCCTGAAAATTCTGCCTCACTGATGCTCTGGTCTGCTTATATACTCTTTTGCTGCTGTTTTTCCCATTGTTCTACATTTGTCATAGTTTCAACCCCCCTGAACTGACCTTTCTACTATCTATCTTGTCCATCTATACTTAACTTGTTGAGGTGGTCTTTTCTTTTCTCATGCCCCCCTGACCTTTCTACTATATATCTTTTCCAGGCTCCTTTACTTTTTAACTCTACATATGGTATATAAGTTGACAAGCAGTTAATTATTTATTCAGGCCATCTTTCCTTTCTAACTCTAATTGCTTAGTCAGATTCCTTTCCTCTCTAACAAGCAGATTATACACATACACTTACGTACACTTTGATTATATAGATTAACTTCACACTGTAAAGAGTTAAAAATCCACTTCACCACTAGACTTTTCTGACAGGGTATTCGAGGGTCATCGAGTGGCAGATGTGAATGTATGTTGTGGGACTATACAGAAGTTATTATTATCGGGTTTTTTTTAAAGCATGATGGTAAAACATGAACGCCGTTATGAATGTATTAAAACATATGCTTGTTTGTTGTACAAATTCGTAATAATGACAAAAAATACTAATTTGTGCATTTCCTGACTTACGTGTGCAACCATGCTGCTGTTGTAGATGGTGTATTCTGGGAAATTTTCGTACCCCTTGGTTTCGAGTGTGGGCGTGGAAAATATCTGTTTCGAGGGCTATCTAGCCCTTCCCCTTAGCCCTACGCCTTCAAGCTAAAGAGAATTGGGACACCCCTACCCCTTCACATGAACGCGCAAAATGAGGGGTAGGGGTAAGGGGAAGAGGTAGAATTGGGATTGGGCCTATACGTCATATAACCATATAATTTTTATCCAGAAACTAAGCTGTTTTTGCACTGCAACTGATGATCAACAGTAAAAAATTGTAATTTGACCTCTTCCCAACAGGGAAAACCAGCAACAATCAAGAATGCATGATTATATGCTGTCATGGCTTTGCAATCAAAAAATGTCATTACAATGGAAGTTAATGGGGCAAAAACAGCCCCGAACATAAAGAAAGGGTAGTCAATTTGAGTGTATTGTTAAATTGTTTTAAATTATCAACAAAATTTTTTTCAACACATTCATTATTTTGAACGCATCAAAGAAAAGGACAGTGATTTTACTTAACTAATAAGACAAAATGTACAAAAGTGGCAAACACATTGCTTTAAATGTTCATTAATCTGTATATATATGGCACATGTAGCTCTGGGGTCAGGAAGTTCTCTGAAGATAACATTATACTTAATTATAATTTGTTAATGTATTTTTTTAAAGGTAAATGAAGGTGAACATAACAAAAGAATTGTATTTGAATCAGAGCTTCAATGTTTATCATCGCTCTCTTTCTGTCTTCCCTCAGCTTTCCCGCCGACCCCTCAGCCCACAGACGATGTGGATGTGTACTTCGAGACCCCTGTAGATGATAAAGAGCACAGCCGCTTCCAGAAAGCCAAGGAGCAACTCGAGATCAGACACCGCAACCGTATGGAGAGGGTCAGTGCAGTGTCACTTTTATTTTTTGTATATTCTGCATGCAATATACAGTTGTCAAAATTATTATCCCCCTGTGATTTTTTTTTTTTTCCAAATATTTCCCAATAATTCAGGAGGGCTAATAATTCTGACTTCAACTGTATATAGTTATTATTCGTTTTCTATATTAGAGCACAAACCAAAAATACAGGTTCGTTTTTGTTGTTGTTGTAATTTTTTAAGACGTGAAAGACGGAAGAAGGAGTGGTTTTGGCCTTCAGTGAAACATGTTGGAGACTCTGTCCTGGTTTGGAGCTGCATTTCTTTCGGTGGCAATATTGTAAACAATAATAATTTTAAACACACCGCTATTGCAGTGAAATCGTCTGGTGAAACACGGACAGTCATGAAATGGCCTGCCCAGAATCCAGACCTGAATATTATAGAGGCCATATGGAACCGCATGAATTTATTTGACATTTTTATTTTTTTTATAATTTTTTTGGTGAACATTTGTACAGTTAAAACTACTGGGTAAATGTTAAATCAGTAAAATCAAGTAAATAGATAATGATTTGAGTAATGCATATATAAAGAATTTTATTTCCTGTCCTTTTTCTATTGATTTTCTAATACAGCATGTATATTTTCATACCATTTTAGCATATTAAAAATAACATTTAAACTCATTTAGCAATTATTTATGAATATAAAATACAATTGATTTCTTTTGTGTATTTGCTAATAAAAACTCAACAAAACTGAATTGTTCAGGAGATAGATGTGGCTTTAATATGCTCTCGTGTCCGTGTAAATGAAGGGTGAAGCGAGTGCATCGATGACCATTCTGCCCAATTATAAACATTTCGGTTGAGCTTCTTGGGTTCGCTTGGGCTCAAATCGTACTTCAAATCCTGTAGTGTGAACAAGGCATCGTTCACTCCGCGGGACGGTAATCAGCCACTGTTCTCACGTTTATATACTATTTATGTATGTATATTAAATATACACTACCTGACAAAAGTCTTGTCGTCGATCTCAGTTGTAAGAGCAACAAATAATAACTTGACTTCTAGTTGATCATTTGGAACAGTGGCAGAAGGTAGATTTTTCAGATAAATCATCTGTTGAACTGCATCCCAATCATCACAAATACTGCAGAAGACCTATTGGAACCCACATGGACCCAAGATTCTCACAGAAATCAGTCAAGTTTGGTGAAGGAAAAATCATGGTTTGGGGTTACATTCAGTATGGGGACCTGCGAGAGATCTGCAGAGTGGATGGCAACATCAACAGCCTGAGGTATCAAGACATTTGTGTTGCCATTACATTACAAACCAAACCACAGGAGAGGGCAAATTCGTCAGCAGGATAGCGTTCCTTCTCATACTTCAGCCTCCACATCAAAGTTCCTGAAAGCAAAGAAGGTCAAGGTGCTCCAGGATTGGCCAGCCCAGTCACCAGACATGAACATTATTGAGCATGTCTAGGGTAAGATGAAGGAGGAGGCATTGAAGATGAATCTAAAGAATCTTGATGAACTCTGGGAGTCCTGCAAGAACGCTTTTTTTGCCATTCCAGATGACTTTATTAATAAGTTATTTGAGTCATTGCAGAGATGTATGGATGCAGTCCTCCAAGCTCATGGGAGTCATACACAATATTAATTGTTTTTCCACTGCACCATGACTTTATATTCTATACTGTACATTATTTATGTTAAGTGACAAGACTTTTGTCTAAGCGAAGTCAGACCTTACTGTCCTAATTAAATAATTAAAAATCAAGGTATGATCATATTTTATTTTGGTAAAAAAAGTGTAATCTAGAGGCCTTTGCCTTTCATATAAGCCAAGTTAATTTTTGTTGTTCTTATAACTTGGATAGGCGATAAGACTTTTGTCAGGTAGTGTACTTAATTCTTCATTTGGTGTGAACTCAGCATAAAAGTGTCATTATCGCCACCTGTTGGTTCGGCATGTGCTTAACATCCATCACAGTGTGTTTTTGCATTTTCATGTGGACGGAGATTTTTATTTTTTTTTTTACTAAATCAGGGAAAACGCTATTTATGAAAATACTTGTGTACTTTGTGGACATGGCCATATTTGTGTTTCTCTCTCCAGGTGAGGAAGGAGTGGGAGGAGGCCGAGAGCCAGGCCAGAAACCTGCCTAAAGCTGAAAGACAGACACTGATCCAGGTAAACCTACACATCCATGCTAGAGGACATCTAGTTCATGAAGTATGTATTTATTTATGGGGTTTTAATATTCTTACTGCAGCACTTCCAGGCGATGGTGGAGTCCCTGGAGGAGGAGGCAGCCAGTGAAAAGCAGCAGCTGGTGGAGACTCATCTCGCCCGGGTGGAGGCCATGCTGAACGACCGCCGCCGCCTCGCCCTGGAGAACTACCTGGCCGCTCTGCAAGCTGACCCACCACGGGTATGATCACACTCAGTGACTTAAAGCCAGCCTATTTACAGCTGAGATTATAAAGTTATTTTTGGTAGCGTATTAAGGTCATTAAGGGGCTGGTCAGTATGAAAATACATTGGAGATCAATTTAAATCTGCTATAAATTTGCTGCGTAATGTCATTACCATCTTACGGCAGTAAAGTTTCTTGATTATTACGCCAGAATAAAAGTATAGTTCCTAGCTATATCGACCTAGAAAATAGCAACTTTTCTTTTTCTCTCTGTCTTAGTACATTATATAACTACAGAAGAGTCGAGCTTTAAATAAAAAAAAAGATCATATTTAGTTTTTGCATTTTTTGAGCAAGATGCTAATGGTCTAATCAGATTCAATGATCTATGCTAAACTAAGCTAAAAGTGCTCCCGCTGGACCCAGAGATCGGCTGAATGGATTCAATAATCGTAAAACTTAACTATTTATCTCTAGGGGAGTTGTAAAATGAGCCTATTTACAATAAAGTGGAGTGTTCCTTTAAATCAGGGGTGTCAAACTCAGTTCCTGGAGGGCCACAGTCTTGCATAGTTTTGTTGCAACCCTCCTTCAACACACTTACCTGTAGGTTTCAAACAAGACTGAAGGACTTAATTAGTTTGATCAGGTGTGTTTAATTAGGGTTGGAACTAAAATGTGCAAAGCTTCGGCCCTCCAGGAACTGAGTTTGACACCTGTGCTTTAAATGCATATATCGTCTAAACTAGCCTATAAATAACCTAATATATTCATAATAAAAGCCTTAAAGGGTTTTTTGATTTAATGCTTTGTTTAAAGTGTTTAAAATGTTTTTTCCAAAGCAAAAAGTGTTCCTAAACAATTTCTTTCATGAAATAGTGTTTTATTATCATTAAATGGGTCATACAATTTTGGGAAGTTGCCCCTGAATGACATAATAAAACCTGAATTAACTTTATTTTCTCAAACCGGTTAAATGATCTGAGTTCTTAAGAGACTTCTTGACCTTGACACACAGTCACAAAGTGTCTGCAGGTATCCTGTTATTATGAATATTGTTTACATTGCATGACTTCCTGTAGGTATTTCACATTTTAAGCAGTGAGGTATTTTTTTTGTTAAAATACATGTATTCTAAATAGAAAATATTAATACAAGATTATACTGAACCACTTTTTTTAAATGATATCAGGATAGTTGAATCACCATGACATATTTAGTGTAAAAAATACCAGAAATAAAATCTTATCAATGCATGTAATAGATCTGTCGTGTCATTGACTATCTTTTGAAATGCAGTTATAAGTGTTTGCAAAAGGCGCATGTTAATACCAGGTGTAGATGGCATTGTATCTATACTGACCATATGTGTTCCATTCACTTGAGATGGATGTTAAAATCTGGATTGAGTGCTCTACATTAACAGATTCCTTCTGCTATATAAATGAGTGTGGATCACGTGCGCTCATGTGAGAAATGCAAACTCTGAGCTAAAGAAGTTTAGCTGACAAGCGCTTCCTTGAAGGATTGTTCTCGTCTCATAATTACCACATTACACTTCCATTCCTTAAGTCTCAGATGGGCGATGGCTGTCTTTCCTCTCCGCTGCTTGGCGGATTACCTGTCCTCCATTACCCGGCTGAAACCTCATAACAGGAGGGGGGTGGCTTCAGTTACTTTAGATATTAATATGAATCGGGCACCTATGTAATGTTTAATCCTCTGAAATGACTTGCGCGAAGAGAACCAGAGTCAGCATCGCTACTAATCCTCCTGTTATTTCTCTGTCTAGCAGATCTTTGGGCTCTTTGATTCACGGATCAGCCGGCTCATAAGATGACCACCTGACCTGTTATTTTCTCTGCTTTATGGTCATTTCATCTGCTCTCTCTGCAGCCTCACCGTATCCTGCAGGCCCTGAAGAGATACGTGCGTGCAGAGAATAAGGATCGTCAGCACACTATCCGCCACTACCAGCACGTCCTGGCTGTGGACCCTGAAAAGGCCGCCCAGATGAAGTCCCAAGTCAGTATCGCCACATCTGCTTCCCTTTCCTGCTAAATCACATACTTCCGTACTTTTTCACACAGAGTTTTAGACCATGAGTATTACATTTGTTGTTTTAATGATGGTGTAATCACATACTGTTAAAGTTGAATTTTTTTTTTTTTTTTTAACACGATTTTTAACAGCGCAAGGAATTTTTCACAGTAATTCCTGTAATATTTTTTCTCCTGGATAAAGTCTCATTTGTCTTATAGGCTAGAATAAAAGCAGTTTTAAAAATTTTTTAAACCCATTTTAAGGTCAATATTATTAGCCCTCTTAAGCAATATATTTTTTTCGATTGGCTACAGAACAAACCATCGTTATACAGTGACTTGCCTAATTACCCTAACTTGCCTAATTAACCTAGTTAAGCCTTTAAATGACACTTTAAGTTGAATACTAGTGTCTTGAAAAATATCTAGTAAAATATTATGTACTGTCATCATAGCAAAGATAAAATAAATCAGTTATTAGAAATGAGTTATTAAAACTATTATGTTTAGAAATGTGTTGAAGAAAAATCTTCTTTCCGTTAAACAGAAATTGGGTAAAAAAATGTATTCAGGAGGGCTAATAATTCTGACTCAATTATTTTTCGTTCTCTATATTACAATACAAACCAAAAATACAGGTTAGTTTTTTGTTGTTGTTGTCATTTTTTTAAGACTTGAAAGACGGAAGTATGAGTGGTGTTGGCCTTCAGTGAAACATGTTGGAGACTCTGTCCTGGTTTGAAGCTGCATTTCTTTCAGTGGCAATATTGTTTGGATTGTGAATACTGAAAGTAAACAATAATGACCTTAAACACACGGCTATTGCAGTGAAATCGTCTGGAGAAACACGGAGAGTCATGAAATGGCCTACCCAGAATCCAGACCTGAATATTATAGAGGCAGAATGGAATCACATGGACAGAAAATGAAAGAGGGGTGGCTCAGTGGTTAGCACTGTCGCCTCACAGCAAGAAGGTCGCTGGTTCGAGTCCCGGCTGGGCCAGTTGGCATTTCTATGTGGAGTTTGCATGTTCTCTCTGTGTTGGCGTGGGTTTCCTCTGGGTACAGGTGAATTGGATGAACTAAATTGGCCATAGTGTATGAGTGTGTGTGTGAATGTGAGAGTGTATGGGTGTTTCCCAGTACTGGATTGCGGCTGGAAGGGCATCCGCTGCGTAAACATATGCTGGATAAGTTGGCGGTTCATTTCACTGTGGCGACCCCTGATAAATAAGGGACTAAGCCGAAGGAGAATGAATTTTGGTTTGTAATAGTGATAATCTTAATACTAATGTTAATGTGATTGACACAAATAGAGGTATTTATTTTTTAATGTGCAAACATTTCTGTCAAAAAGTTCGGCCTCAGTGTGCAGTGAATTTTAGGTCACCAATGCTGGAGGTGGCCTAAGACTTTCTCACTGGATTCTTTTATTTCAGCATCATATGAATGACTATCTTTGCAGAGCTCTTGTGTAACATCACATTTTGTGATTTGATTGGATGTAAGTTTAGAGCGTGAGCCAATGGCGTGGCTCTGTAATTTGCATTCTAGACTAACCTTAGTTTTGATGTTTGTCATGGGAGATGGGACGTGGCACAGCCCCAGAGGTGTGCGCTCAGATCAGAGAATCATAGGAAACCAAATCTACATTCGCAACTGTTTATATCAGCCGTTTCTGTTTACGCACTGATGACAGTTCCTGTTTTGCTTCAGAGTTAATTAGAGGCAAACTTCCTGGTCCTATAGTTGTGGGGCTATATATTCAAGAGGTTTTTTTAGGAACATTTTGCAATCAGGTTCCATTAGTTCATTAACTATCAATGAGAAATATGTTTGTTAGTGTATATAATGATTTTGTTAATGTTAATTATTAAAATATTTGACCAACTTTTAATATTAATAGATAAATTTTTTTGATTTCAGTTATGTATCGTTAAATGGGATCACGGATATTTAACACCTTAAATCATATTATCATCATTGGATATAACAATTTTAACACACACACAAAAAATACATAAATAAAATACAATAAAATACAATGAAGTAAAATACAATGAAGTAAAATTAGAATAAAAATAAAATACAATGATGTAAAATAAAATACAATTAAATAAAATGAAATACAATGAAGTAAAATATAATTAAATTAAATCGAAATATAATATAATAAAATAAAAAACAATGAAGTAAAATACAATGAAATAAAAGACAAAAATAAATAAAATAAAATGAAATAAAATACAATGAAGTAAAGTACAATAAAATAAAATAAAATTAAATAAAATACAATGAAGTAAAATAAAATAAAATACAGTTAAATAAAATGAAATACAATGAAATAATGAAATTAAATAATGAAATGAAATAAAATAAAATACAATAAAGTAAAATACAGTGAAATAAAATGAAATCATAAAATAAAATAAAATGAAATAAAATACAATGAAGTAAAATACAATAAAGTAAAATAAAATGAAATACAATAAATAATGAAATGAAATAATGAAATGAAATAAAATAAAATAAAACACAATGAAGTAAAATGCAGTGAAATTAAATAAAATGAAATCATAAAATAAAATGAAATAAAAACAGGTCCCCCGAGATGTCACATACAATGTTTGTATCATTCTCACAAAATTATGTTGTTTTATGATAGTTATACTGTCACATTCTTTATAGGGCTTACGATACCATTGGTCCCCTCTCCTTCAGCAGCAAAAAATTAAAATAAATGAATAAGTGTATATACTGTAGTACAGCAGATATAAGGCCAAAATGCTCAGAAAATACCTCATATATTGTGCATGGGGAAACAATACCGATACTCATATCAAAACACTCCATAGTTATCATAGTCCATAGTCATTTTTGAAACTTGACATCCCATTGAATGGCATGATGTTTAGGTTCACAAATTTTTGGGTAAGTAAAATTTTTTATTAACAGCCTTTATTTGCTTTATATAAAATTGCAGTACAATCTATTTTGGCTATTTTTTTAACTCCTCTCAATTGACTTCAAGTCCAGGTATGACTGGCAGTCCAACATAAACCGTGTTACTTCCTAAACCAACAGTGCGATGGCTAAATAAAGTGTCCAGGAACTTTCTGAGGTCCAGACGGATGCCTGGAGGGTCTTTTTTTCCACCTTTAAATTTGCATAGGCCCATCATTGCCATCTGTTGCTGGTTTTTGAGCATTGCACACACATTTGATGACAACAAAAGGAACAGGCGTGGTTGCTCAAACACACATTTTTACAAGCCACAGTCAGTTTCATCTGTTCACCATTATGCATTCAGATCACCGCAAAGCTTTAGTGCTTTTGTGATTTACGATAATCCATCCACTGCTTACATGCCATTTAACACAATCACAGACCTGTTCTGTCCTGCAGGATGAAGCCGCATTGTGCAAGTCCTCCGTGTTAAAAGTATTCGTTTGGGTTTTTTAGGTGATGACGCACCTGAGGGTGATCGAGGAGAGGATGAACCAGAGCCTGTCTCTGCTCTACAAGGTGCCGTATGTTGCAGAGGAGATCCAGGATGAGATTGGTAAGTGTGAAGAGCTGGAACAAGAATAATGGTGGAAATTGATGGAGTTTATCCACTTGTAACAGGACATGTTGATATGGCATTTACAGGTGGATTGTAGAGTGTTACATCATTTTTTAAAAATATATAATTATCTTTTTTTATTTTTTCAAATAGTATTACACTTCATCATCTGACATACATCTGAATACACTCACAAATATAAGCACACATACACTCTTTCAGCAATATATGCTTTCCTCTACATGCGAATGTAAACATTTGTAATACATAGTAATAAAAGAAAGAAAAATAAATAAATAAAAAATAAGATGAAGGTAAAAAAATTAGTCAGCTGCCAGTGGTAATTTTGATAGCAAATTTCGATTTAGTCTAAAATTCCATTTTAGTTTGTCCTATTTTAGTCTTCTGAATCATTTTAGGCCCCATTTACACTAATACGTTTTAGTTTTAAAACCCATAAGTTTTGCTACGGTTCCGTCCACACTACCCCGAAGTTTTCGAGCCCCGAAAATGGAGCATTTTTGAAACACTGAAGAGACCGTTTTGGTTTGCATGTCCTTTATGGCATAATTCATTAAAATAGAAGTCAAATAACATTTATTACAAGTTGATTTAAAAAAAAACACCTAAATAGTTTTCCATTTTGTGATTTTAATTTTTTTTATTACATTTTTTTTTCTTTTCAGTTGAATAAAAGATGATTTTCCATTCATATATTTCATCATTGAAAATTTCTTAAAGGGGTGGTCCACTACGATATCATATTTTAAACTTTAGTTGATGTGTAATGTAGCTGTGTGAACATAAACAACATCTCTGAATGTAAGACACCCAAAGTTTAATGCAAAGGGAGACATTGGCTTTTACAGAGTTAGCTTAGCAAAGCCTACAGTGAACAAACTTTGAGGACTACAAAAAAATACATCCGGGCTGATGAGATCACAAGGGTTTTCGGTTACATGCATTTACCACGCACACACCCTGCGCAGCTAAGGGGCGTAGCATATTACAGCTGTAATATTACAGCAGAGAAAGCTAAAATGCCTTCCAAACACTGCTATTTCCACAGAGCTTCTTCTGTTTCTGTATTTGGGCTTCCAAAGGACATGACACCAAGACAGAAGTGCTTACAGTTTAATTTTAATTATGTTCCAGAGAATTTTAAAAATATATATAGCACGCATTTGACAAAGAAGAACTTCCAGAATCTCTCCCAGTTCAGTGCTGGATTCAGCTAAAACTTTTCAAAGGAGCCGCTCCAACAAGCAGAAGCTGTGGATTGTGAGCCACAACCTGTAAGTATTTTTACTTGTTAAAACTGATCTATGACATGCACAGTGTCTAGCATTAACGGTATGTTGTAGCAAGGATGTAAACAACGGGAAATGCTGTTTGGCACCATTAACAATTTAGCTACAAATTCATATTTATCAGTCAAACCGCTGTAAACAGCCACAATCCTCAGCAGCGCTGCAGTGTCTCTTTTTAAAAAAAAATTAATTTAAAAACATATGTGAACGTTTCATTTTACTTACACATGCTTATTCCGGATATATGTGAAAGACATGTAACGCGGTGAGTTGAGAGAAAAAAAACAAACACAACTCGCCTAACTCGTGTTGCAGCAGAAAAATCAATCAAAGCTCACACGGGTCGTATTCCACATTTATTCTCCTGTCAACAGCGTCACTGTATATTACAGGAAAACAACTTAATTCGAGCATCAGAGAAAATTGTGCAAAGTGCATGCTTGTGGAGGCGTGACGCTTTAATGGTGACGTGGAGCCGATCCACGAATCACAGCACATTCTCTTGAGGGCGGGCCTTTCAGAGGAACTAGGAAACGTTTTCATGTCAGCAGAGTAGCTGTATATAATCAAAATAACGAGTGAAGCAGGAGCACACATTGCTTTGCATCTTATAAACACAACCAAGTCTTAAAATTACACTCTGGACCACCCCTTTAAAAATAGTGTAAAAATCTCATCTCGTCTCGTTCTCGTGAACTCAATCTCGTGTCTCGTCTTGTCTCGTGGAGTAAGCGTCTCGTCACACCACAGTAGAAACCACACAAGGGTGAGTAAATAGTGAGTACATTTTCATTTTTGGGTGAACTATCCCTTTAATAAGTAAAGTAGAATTTTTAACTATGACTGGAAGTGAAAGATGCATTATTTCCAGTTCATAATTGTTAAGCAGGTTTCCTTTTATAGGTAAAATGGAACAAAAACTAAATGCAAATTACAGTGAAAAGTCAAATTATTAAATATAAACTGCAAAATTAAGGCATATACTGTATCCATCGGACAAGAAATGTTCGCTCTGGCAGCAGGGTGACAAAAGAACAGGTTAATGTGGTTTGGAATTGGTATAAAAAATGTTAATTTGCACAATAATGTAGGTGCACACTTACACACACACTTCAGGTGGTGCTGATTAGAGAGTCCATTCTTTGTTTTGCTATTTAAATCTCTCGCTTCTTTCTGCATCTTAATTTCTGCTTCCATTTCCTTTTTGTCACATCATATTATTTTCGTCATAAGTTTAAGAAGCACAAGGAGTACTAGTGGTAGCTATTTTCCTCTGTTGCTAGGTAACAACTGAGAAGAAGGTGTCCGCTTTAGTGTTTTACTCATGTTTTTGTCCATTTGATTTTACTACCGAGCGTAAACGCACAGACGTGTCGGCTGCTGAGAACACACTGATTCTGTTTGCCCAAAGATCCACCACAAGAGATCCTGAATGTGAGATTTTAAGGGCAAGCCTCCAGTTTTTATTTTTATTTTTCTCCACTGGGATCTCAAAAAGTTCTTTGATCTTTGAGAGTTTTGTTTTAGAGTTTTGAGCCATAAACTAAGTTGCATATATATGTGTATATATATATATATATATATATATATATATATATATATATATATATATACA
>CAIGQV010019081.1:8728032-8750031 GCA_903798115.1 Danio jaintianensis | reverse complement strand
TATATATATATATATATATATATATATATGTGTATGTATATATATATATATATATATATATGTATGTGTGTGTGTGTGTGTATATATGTATGTGTGTGTGTGTGTGTGTGTATATATGTATGTATGTATGTATGTATATATGTAAAAATAAATAGTTCTTTAAATGTGGTCAAAATATATAAGCTATTAATTGATTGAATTTACAGAAATATATTTCATATTAGATATTTATCATATTCCATATATGTTTTTCTTGCAAGTTTTTGTTAATAATGATTAAAGGTTTATATGGCAGTGCCTTCATTATGCCAAAAAAAAAAAAATCAGCTACAGTACCTTATAGAGAAAATGATCAAACTTTGTTCTCTGTTTCTGTGGAGACGTGCAGCAATGAGGAGTGGGTGTTGCTGAATCTGGCCAATTATATATATTCAAATGCCATTTATTCCAGTAAGTTACACCAGACTGCAATTAAATAAGCTGTGGAGTGTACTGAAATGCATGTCAAGCAAACACCAAACATTTCAATACATTTCTCTTGATGTGGTTTGCTGGAGCTCAGAAAACAGCTTTCACAACGACAAGCTGAATACTGAACGACAGTTCCTAAAGTGCTTTTTTATGAAAATGCACAAAGACTTACTTAAACTAGGTTTATTTCATGCATTATTTTTTCATGCTTTGAGCTCTTAGTCCCCTATACAGCTGCAGGATCCAAGATGCCAAGATAATTACACCTGTATAAAAAGCTTGGCTTCAGTAATTATCTCTCCCTCTTACACACACAAGCGTAATTTGGCTCAGCTTGAAAACATCTCACCGCAATCAAAGTAAATGAGTGTTCTGACACTTTTTTTTTTTTTGTGCCGTCCTCTTTGTTTTAGGTGGAAACAGTCTGCACTCACATGTCTGCACCCCCCCCCCCCCCCCCCTCTCTGTTTCATCTTTTTCGCTCATCTTACGAGAGGAGCCATGGCATTGTGTAGTATAGATGAGACCAGAGTGTGTGTTTGACAGAACTGGGTCAAGGCTCCTTCAGATTCCCACCAGTGTCTGAAGATGGGTAGTTTTTAAGCCGCACTTTGTGCAGAATTTCTTTTTTTGTGAGTTTAGAGAAGTACAAAGGGTCATTTTAGCTTCGCTGGTGGATAATTGATCTGCTTTATTATTAGTGCTGGATCATTTAATGCTCATATTTCCAATCCTTTCCTCCTGCGATTTGCTGTTTTTAAACCACATTTCTCTCTCTCTGTGTCTTCCAATTGAAGATGAGCTTCTGCAGGTCCAAAAGGCAGATATGGACCAGTTCCTGTCCTCCATCTCTGAATCTCAGCCTGACGTCACCGTGTCCTCTGAGGAAAGTGTCGAGGTTCCTGCTTTTGAAGGAAAGCCCTTCCGCCCCTTCCAGGTCAACTCTCTGGGCTCCCCCGCTGAACCTGAGGGTACGTTTCTTGTCTGTATTTACACCGGTGAAGCTTGCGGTTTCTCTTCACAGTTTCTCGAAATGGCCCTGTTGCCGAGGCAGGTTTTGCGTCCGTGTCGTGTTGCTACTGCTACTTCCTGGCTGGAAAAAATGTACACATAATCGATTTGTGTGAAGGAATTAAGTGAACTTATTAGTTTTTCAAAATGTAAGTGGATTGAACATAAAACAATTAAGTTGTCCCCCAAAAAAACTCAAGAATTGTGTTTCAGCTCATTTTAAATAAGTAATTTGAACAAACAACAAACGGCATATTTTTTGAGTGCTAGCTGGAAAAATCTGCATAACCAAACCTGGTCTCCCATCCTGGCCAATGTGGTTTTTGGCTTGAGTTAAAAGGATAGTTCACACAGAAGTTACATTATGTTTATTATGTTGATACAGAGCATTTTCATTCAGTTTTCCATTCAAATATTGACCAAATATTAAAACGTTTTCATTAAAAGATTAACCAAAGTCTGGAGTTTGGAATGTCACAAAAATGCTGGGTTTCACACATTCGATTTGTGTTGGGACAACATTAAGGAATTAGGTTTATTTATTAGTTTTTCAAAATTTAAGTGGATTGAACATAAAACAATTACATTGTCCCAAAAAAACCCTCAAGAATTGGGTTGTTTCGCATCATTTTAAATAAGTAGTTTGAACAAACAACAAATGTAATAGTTTTTTTTTTGAGTATGTGCACACTGGAACAATTTTCACTTGTTTATTGCCAACATTTAATGCCTTGTGACTAAACAAACGGCACCAATGTGAGCGTGAGCATGCATACCGATGTGCAAAAAGCATAAAATCATAATTTAAAAAAAAACTCTCAGGCTCATTTTTTTGCTTTGATGTGATGAGATTGGTGCTTTTGTTCACATGCCTTGAGCTGTCGAAGTTACCGGAAAAATTAATTTGGTGGTGCTTAAGTACAAAATGGTCTGGCTGAGCACAGGAGTCGGAGATCAAATAGGATTCGATGATGAGTTGAATTTGATTGAATTTTCATTCAAGACTTGTAATTTTTTTCACGCAAACATTTTACCTGATGTTTGTGCGCTGTAGTGGAGGTGGTTAAATGGCTTAAATAATAAACACACAAGGAAAAAAACATGAAAATGATTCTTCTGTGCAACAAGCAAGTGTCAGTAACGTAACGTTGTGCAGCGCCACCTTGTGTACCTGGACATTTTGCACGTTCGCGTTTCATGTCCAAACCCCATCTAAAGTCTAAAAACAGTGTGGGAGACCAGCTAAGAACAGTTTTTCCCAAATACATTTTTACAGTGCTTAAAATTTAAAATAATGCACTTGTAAAATGGAGTAGCATATTTTACTTTCTATTGAATATCACACTTCTGTTGCTATGAGTCTTCGTTGAAGGTTTGATATCATTTCCAATAGTAATCCCAGGAGGATATAGCCAAGGCTACACGTTTAAAAGTTACATTTTACTATTGGTTTAGTAATATTATGCAAAAGGAGATATATATTATCAAGTATTTGGCAAAACCAGTCAGAAAAACTGCTATCCCGCTAACCAAGTACGTCCTGCAAACCCTGTTTAGGGTCATATTTTAGTGCTCCCAAAATTTTACATATGTACGAGAATGGTCACAATTTATTTGAAGGTACAACTCTTGCTATTAACAAACCATAACCTATGATTTTTAACTCAATAAACTGCTAATTTGCTGCTTATTAATAGTTATTTTGGTAGGATTAAGGAGTAGAATAAGATCATGCAGAATATTTACTTCATGAACAGCCAGTATCTTAATAACAGTCAGGTAATAAGCCACTAGTAAGAATGAGAATCGGTACTTCAACTAAAGTGTTACTGTATACATTCATACAGAAGTATGTCTTTTTATTTCCAGCCAACGTTACTGTAGGTTATTCACACACATCAGCGTTATGTCTCTTTCTCTGCCTGGCTCTTGTTAAAGTGTGTGTTTTGAGCCAGTTCTTAAGGTCTGCTTGTAAAGCCGCTCAGGTGAAGCTCTCTGGCAACACGAGGCCTGTTCACGGTAACACTTTCTAAAGGGAAGTCCAAATTTTTCTGTCGAGCCATAGGTTTCTGCTTATCTAAGCTCGCCTGAATCCCCATTGGCATCGCCTTAAACATGACGGCATTTGAAGCTTAGCTAAACTCATAAGGCCTGAGGCTCTGGTATGAAAATGTCGCATTCACTGTACTGCCTGGGCCTGCCAAGCCTTTAAGCAAAGGGCAAAATGTGCTAAATGAAGGCGCAATATGCAAGAAGAGCAATGTAATAAACACATCGGAGCCCAGGAGGTCTTTCATTTTGACGGGTTCTTTTCCCCCCTGTTCTTTGGTTTGTTTTTCTTTATCATTCTGTTCCTGCGGGCTTCCCTTCTTCGCCCGCAGACACAGCTTGATAACCCTGACTGCTTCTCTTTTACTCACCTGTTTATTTTTTCTCTCTTTTCTATCCCAATCTTTTCTTGTTTTGTCTTTTGCTCGTATGCAATGCCTAGGCGATCTCTCTGAACCCCCTCGTGCCTTCAAGAAAGGTGGGTCTTTGCTGCTTTTCTCGGTTTCTCTCTTTTTTTTTTTATTCCTCCTCAGCTTCCTAAAATGTTGTGTTTGCTGTTTTTTGTTTTTAATTTGTTGCATCTAGGGCTGGGTAATGTATCATATTTTGATTCTAATCAATGATTGGTTTATTTTGTGATATTTCAGGATTGTCAGCTCACCTGTTTTTTGATTGAAGCTATTTTTGTGACTGCTGAAAGTGCAGTATGATTACATATTGTGGTAAGGAGAATGACAAACTGATTTTGACAATAAATAATAAAAAAATCTATACTTAATGGGGAAAAAATTTAAAGTGAGTTAATTGATTCAAACACATAAAATGGATTATACATCCAAAGAATATACCCAACAAGTGTTTTCTACATTCGTATTATTGTTTAGAAAAATATATATATATTATTGTGATTATTTTTTATTGATGGCTTGTAAAATGTAATTTATTATTATTATTACTATTATTATTATTATTAATAATAATAATAATAATAATATTTTACAAACCATCAATAAAAATAATCATATATATTTTTTCATTTTTTAGAGTATATCTAAAGAGTATTTTCTACATTCATATTTTTGTTTTGAAGATGATTATTAGATGATTATTTTTATTGATGGTTTGTGAAATGTTATTTATTATTATTATTATTATTATTATTATTAATAGCTAAAGAATATTTTCTACATTCATATTATTGTTTTGAATTGTTTTATTATTGTTTTTTTTTATAATATTATGATTATTTTTATTGATGGTTTGTAAAATGTAATTTTATCATTATTATTATTATTATTATTATTATTAATAATAATAATAATAATAATAATATTTTTGTTAATACATCCAAAGAGTATAGCTAAAGTTTATTTTCTACATTCATATTATTGTTTAGAAAAAAATGTGTTTACTATTTAATAAAAACTTTTTATTTATAATTTTATAACAATTTATTAAATTGTTCATATATAAAATGTTTTAAAATATTATTACGATATTATTTATTATTAAACTAATAAAATCTTTATAAAAGACTACTGCTACAATTCCTCCTTCTACTAATAATAGTTGTTTTTGTTTTTAGTTGATCAATCCTATCATATGGGGATTTCTAGATTCTGTTTAATTGAAGATTAATCCAAAAAACTTTGCCCAGCCCTACTTGCATAGCCCACATCTCGACTCATTTCCCATCTATCCTCATATTTTTATTGTATTTCCACCCCATAGTTTTGCTCTGTCCGTCTCCTCAGCGCTGTTAGCCATCTCGTTCTTAATTTCCCTCTCTCAGTCACTCCCTCAGATGGAGAAACCAAACATCCCATCCCTCAATGTCTGGCCGGAAGAGCTTTGCCTAATGAAAAGTCCAGGCAGCTTGTTAAGCTAATTAGCTATTTGGATTGGAGAACGAGTCCAGTGTAAATGTGCTGTGTGCTGCTAAATCAGTTATGCCTGCTCACTACCTGCCTGTGTCAGGAAGACAAACAGCCTGATTCAGACGCTGCTTTCTGTTGACAGATCTTTAGCGCTCATTTGGTGTTTATTGGGCTCCTCTCATCTCTCACCTGTTATCTGAGTTTGTTGATTTAGTGGTTCTGTTGCAGGACTGACTTGCAACCAGCTTTTTGCTTCCAGATTGTGTAATTGGAGCATCAACCTGTTTACTGTTTAACCTTGTGATCCCACTTTCTAAGAATGCACCAGTAAACCTGCTCTTTAGATTATTAGTGGTGCTTGGCCTTTGCTAATTAGTGCGCTTTCTGTAATTTTTGATCTGAAATGTTCTGTGATTTATATATAATGCGTCAAGCAAGCAAAGAATGCAGATTTATAGTACGTGCAGATATATGTGCAGAATTTGTATAGCTAATTTTACCTATGTAAATTATAAATAAAGTAGTTTAGGCTTGAAATTAATTCTGTTTTTCTGATACTTCAGTTTCTGTGCTATTTAAACATTATCAAAACTACTACTACTACTACTACTACTACTACTACTATTACTACTAAAAATAACATTAATTACTGTTAATACGTTTACATGTAATCATTTGACAGATGCTTTTATCCAAAGCAACTTACAAATTTTGATTTTGAAAAGAAGAGAGAGAGATTGTATAGTTACAATGTCAGATTAAGTTTTTAATGAAAAAATATAATAGAAATAGATATAATAGGTATTTTTTTGAATTAAATCAGCCATTTTTATGTAAATATATAAAGCAAGCAGAATATTGTGTAATTGGAGCATCGACCTGTTTACCGTTTAACCTTGTGATCCCACTTCCTAAGAATGCACCAGTAAACCTGCTCTTTAGATTATAAGTGGTGCTTGGCCTTCGCTAATTAGTGCGCTTTCTATCATTTTTCATCTGAAATGTTCTGTGATTTATATATAATGCCTCAAGCAATAATGCGTCAAGCAGAATGCAGAATAAATTAAAGCATGTTTAAAAAAAAAAGACAGAAAATAAGTTATTATATTCAATAAAATATTAGAAAGTGATTTTTTTTGCAATTTATGATTATTTATTTAAACTTAAATTTAATTATTTTAATTGTTACTTTATTATTATTATTATTGTTATTATTATTATTATTATTATTAGTAGTAGTAGTAGTATTATTAGTGCTGGGCAAAGATTAATCATGATTATTCGTATCCAAAATAAACGTTTGCTTTGACATAATAAACTTACATATCTTATATAAATAATATATTTATTCTGTATATGTTATGAACACATATATAAAAGAAAACTATACAAAAAATGTTGTTACATAGATATTTAAATTTAGATATAATTTGTATCATAAAGATATCTATTTTATATCAAAATATAAATAAACCTTTTCTCAAATATATGCATGCATGTGTTTATATATACATAATATATAATGAATAATATTGAAATTATATATATACTTCAATTGAATTAATACATATACACAGTACATGCACATATATTATGTCAAAACAATATTCTATTTTGGATTAAAAAATATATTTTATTATCTTTGATTAATCTTTGCCCAGCACTAATTTTAAATTGTTATTATTATTATTATTATTATTGAAAACCCTCATTATGCCAAAAGCTCACAGTGAATCATGCAGCACATCAGATTTCATTTCTATGTAATAAAATTTTGTCTTTTCAAATTTAATCTTTCTGCTAATCCATTTCACATTCTCAGGCATTTAAAAATATTTTTTAAAGGCAACACTGATGTTTCAAAAACTCATCATCACAGGTTTTTACTATATAAATTTTACAATTGGCGAGTTTTTGGCTGCAGACATGAATGATGCCTTAAATCAATCAGGTAGAAAGGTGTAATACTTTTGAAAACATGACTTGTGAAATTAACTCTTTTGACTTAAGCTTGGATATCAAGCCTCAGAATCTACATAGAATATTTAGCAAACCACATTAGGCACTCAAAAAACCACAGTACCAAACACCCCTCCCTTTTCTCCCTTTTCTTGTTGTTGTTGTCTCATCTGTGTAAGTCTAATTGTCCTGGTAACATGCTTTTATTGTTATGAAGCTGTAGACGTGACTGTAGGGTTTCTAGTGTGTGTTTTCGTGTTGATTAGTGTTTCAGTCATGTGTGGTGAAGCTCTAAGCGCTGTTCTGTAGACCTTGTGACTGCTGCTGGATTTATAGTTAATCTTTTAGTGCTGCTGACCTGCTGCTTTGACAGTCAAACAATGAGTGTAGGTGGAACGCATTGTCGTCCGCTCCACCAATGAGATTTCCGATGGGCTGTTATACAACATGGGCTCATTTTAGCCAGGTGTTTTTGAAGGTTTTGATCTGTTGTGGTACACCAGACAAATGCTTTTTTATTTATACTGTTTTTTTTTTTTTATATATATATATATATTCATTCATTCATTCATTTTCCTTTCGGCTTAGTCCCTTTATTAATCTGGGGTCGCCACAGCGGAATGAACCACCAACTTATCCATCATATGTTTTACGCAGCGGATGCCCTTTCAGCTGCAACCCATCACTGGGAAACTTCCATACAGACTCATTCACACTCATACACTACGGACAATTTAGCCTACCCAATTCACCTATAGCGCATGTCTTTGGACTTGTGGGGGAAACCGGAGCACCCGGAGGAAACCCACGCGAACACGGGGAGAACATGCAAACTAATATATATATAAAATACATATATATATATATATATTAATAATTTTTTTTTGTTTGTTTTTGACCAATGTGCTAAAGAAGCTTTAAAAAAAGCATTTATAGAAACAAATTATATTTAAATAATATAAAATGAATGTATATTTTACTCAAACCCATACCGAGTAAATCCAATACATCCAGAGGAACTACGAATTTACAAGTGGTCTCTTTAATTTTTACAATTTAAATTTATGTACATGTAAATGTTGTATTACTCATTCCAGAATTGCGGGTTCTGGCATTTTCCATTCATTTTCTTTAAACTGGAATGACATACAACAAATGTATAATTTACAGTTATTAATGTAAAATAAAGCAAATTGCTTTAATGTGATCAGAAACATTTTATTTTTTTTACTAGTTGTTGTCTATCTTGTTAAACAGAGTTGACAATAACGGACATTTTCCACCATTTTGTGCTTTAGCTCAAGACGCTGACATTAAACCAGACACCACATGGCATGGCTAAAACACAATTTTCATCATATTATTGTTTTAAAAAGGTAAATGAGAAATTCACTGAAATATCTCAATAACAGAGTTGACAAATAATTACACTAATAGCAGATTATCATGATGTTTTATACAAATTAAGGAGAGGAGTATTCACCTTATTCTTCATGTACGAGCCATTTGAATCTTTTTGGCTCGAGACTTCCGGTCTCATTCACGTCCATTCATTTTTAGACGTTATAAACGGCTCGTTCTGCTGCTTGATGTTGCAAACTGATATTTTCTTATTATATTATTCTACTTTGTCTGTATAGTCATGCAAACACTTGTTTGTAGAGCAACTTGTTTGACCGTTTTCTGCCGTTTAGTATTCATAGTCATTTCTCCCATAGGCAACTGAATCAGAAGTTCTAAAACAATCGCACTTCCGCATTGAAGAATAAGGTCAATACTGACATGCCTTGATGCTTCCATAGTTTCCCTCCAAAAGAACTGACAGGCGTTTTCTATATCTGCTTTACAGATTAAGCATTTGTATAACTTATGTAACAGTTGACCAGAACGTATGAAAAGTCACACAAAAATGCTGAAAATTAGACTTAATTTCAAGATAATTAAAGCTGAATGTATGATTAATGAGGCGGAGCTGGTCAAAGATAGATATAGAGGGAGGCTTTAAGTTACTACTCACAAAACATTAGACATAATTTTTGTATTAAAGGGATAGTTGAATCCAAAATGAACTTTTGTGAATATACTCACCCACATTTTAAAGTTTGTTTTTCAGTAGAGCACTATTTTTTTCCCCACCGTTGAATTTTCTGTCATGTATACTTGCACAACTCTTCAACTGACTGACTGTAGGATTTTTCTGGCTTTCCCGGTTGTCACTGTTATATAGCAGGGGGCGCTATTATGCTCCAACGATAATAAGTGAGGTCTTATGAAGCAAAACGAACGATTTATGCAAAATAAAAGAGCATTATTCACAACATTTATTATGTTTTAATGAGTGTGAGAACAGTCTTTTTGTTGTATAATGATTATATGAGCAGTACAAACTCATACGTGAACTGATGGTCTTTGTTTACAACAGAGAAGGGTAAGCGTGTTGTGTTGTTCATCAAAATGGTTCTCAGGGTGGATGGTTAAAGGTATAGTTCACCCCAAAAAAAGAAAATTATGTTATCATTTACTCCCTCTTTACTTGTTTTAAACCTGTTTGAGTTGCTTTCTTCTGTTGAACACAAAAGAAGATATTTTGAAGAAAGCTGAAAATCATTGACTACCTTCGTATTTGTTTTTCCTACTATGGAAATCAATGGTTTTTAGCTTTCTACAAAATGTCTTCATTTGTGTTCAACAGAAGAACGCAACTTGTAAAATAGTAAATAGTGTAAATATTAGTAGATGTAGTGTAAATAGTGAGCAAATTTTCATTTTTGGTTGAACTATATCTTTAAATGGTGCTAATCCTGGATCCTGTAACGTGTATGAGATATTGTGCATAAGAAAACATTGATATGAAATTGAAGGACATTTAAATGGTCTTTGATTTCACAGATTTATTATAAAAGTACAGTTTTGTTTAATAAAACCTTTCAGATTTATCACAAGGTGTAATTAATAGCCAGATAGGCTTAATAATTGATTTGTACAGTAGGTAATACAATCTTTCCAAAGAAATAAAAAAGTCAAAGATCTGTAAAATATTACAATATCATTATCAGAATGAAAACTGAACACAACTGAAGCACTGTGAAAACATGTTTTCACTGGAATACATGAACCAACTGTTCACTGAATGTAGATGATTAATCTAGTTCTGGTACAGGATGACCACTTTGGACCATCCCCTCATTTTTTACTAAGAAATATGTCATATTTTGTAACTCAAATGGGATTTGACTGCAGTCTTGTGGTAGTTTTAAATAGTTTAAGATGTTGTAGGGCAATTATATACATATATTTATAGAGCTGTGACTGGAAACAAGTGCTCACAGGATTTCCCAAGGCTCTAATTCTACCAGGAAGAGACCTTTTGACCAAAGCAGATCACAGCTCTTGCTTTTAGCTGCTGAGCTTGTCTGGACTAATCCAGGAGAAGTTATTTTTTTCCTACATCTGCAATTTATTAATAAGTGCATGACTAATGAATGATCTGGAGTCGCCATCTACTGGCTGTATGGCAAAACAGCAGAAATGAAAACGGCTTCAGGTTTCTGCTCATGATTGGTGTTGATGGTAGTTGTTAGCGTTACAGTTTATCGAAGTGCAAGTTTGTAGTTGGTCTTCCTGTCTCTGATTGGCTGTTTTCTCTGCAGGCTCTGGCATGAACAGTCTGGATGGTCTAATTGGAGCAGAGGAAAAAGTCATCAACAGCAAGAACAAGATCAACGAAAATGTGGTGAGATGTCCAGCCTACCTTTAACGCTACACACACACACACAAATACAGCAGCATCTGCTAACACTATAGCTCTTATATGTGAAATTGCATCAACTAAAAAAGACAACAAAAAAAATGAGAGCGCAGAATTTTTTAATAACAATATTTTCCTTTGTGATTCACCTAGATATAAAGTTATAGGATGCAGACGACCTGCTCTTTAAATAACTGATATAACTATGGCCTCATAGTTATAGCTGCGCCATATGAATCATTTATCTAAAAACAAAAAGTGCAAGGCAGCACTAGATTTTCTTTCATCATGTTTTCGTTCTACATGATTTGTCAAATATGATGGTTGCCTCAAGTTTTAAAACATGAAACCTGATATATATGTATAAAAAGCCATTGATACTTCACTATATTGATACTGTACATACAAAGTTATTAGTACTCCTGTGAAATTTTTATTCTTTTTCAAATATTTCTCATGTGATGTTTAACAAAGGACACATTTTAAAACATAATAGTATAATAACTAATTTGTTTTTGTCTTTGCTAAGATGAAAGTACATTATATTTAACTAGTTATTTTGCAAGAGAAAAGTATTTAGCTTAACTAGGCTTAACTCTTTTTTTATTAGGTTAACTAGGTGAGCTTGGTTAATTAGGCAAGTCATTGAACAACAGTGGTTTGTTCTGTAGCCAGTCGAGGGAAAAAATTCTTAAGGGGGCTAATAATATTGACCCTAGCAGTTTTAATTATTTAAAAAAAATAATAATTCCAGTCAAATTAAAAGCAATAAGACTTATCTTACTTGAAAATATATATCTTAGAAAAATATTATTGGAAACTGTGAAAAATGTTCTTGTTCCAAACATCAGTTAGTAAATGTATATAAAAATTTTATTTAAAAAAATCACAGGAGAGGACGGCTGATAATTTGTCTTTAGCTGCATATATGGAAACATTTTTGGATTTTTATTCATTATGTAATTTTAGATTTTATGTTTAACTGTTTATTTAATTTTAGCCAGGTTTACAATAGATAATATTGTCTAATATTGCAAAATGAACTTATTATTATGATAATTATGAGACAGCAGCTATAATAACGCCACAAAACTGCCTTTTTAAAACAGCCTTTAGGCTATGAACTTGTAAGAAAACTTTGTACTTCTTTCCTTACAATCTTTCACCCTCAAACCAGTCTCTCAATTTTAGATTGCAAAATTCAAATCATGTATGTCCAGCAACAACATGTTTCGTAATGTTAGTAGGTGTAGGTGTTAGTAGTTTTTTTGTGGCTATATAAACTTATTTGTCCACATGATTATTTAACTATACAAAAACATACCAGTCAGATGTGTTTTCGACTGCCTCTGGAAGTGGTTCATAAGTAGCCAAGCTCAAAATATTTTAGAGCCATTTACGTTTGATAGTGTTCATTTAGGAGTATGACCTCTGTACACTGTAAAAAGTAATTATTAACCTTACTTAAAAAGTAAACCTGTTGCCTTAAAAGTGACAAGTTGACTTTACTTAAATAAGTGAGTAAATCCATTGTAACTTAGAACTGAAAAGTTGATTTAACTTAATTTTTATAGTTATGTTTTATGAGTTCATTTACTTACCAATTTTAAGGCAACGGTTTTACTCACTTATTTTAAGTAAAGTCAACTAATCATTTTTTTACAGTGCAAGTGTAAACAGAGCCTTTAAATCGATTTGATTGATCTCTTGATCCATGTTTAGAGATTAGACTGACAAGACTTTCAAACAGAAATGCCAAAAATGTAAATTCAATATATGTAAAAAAAAAAATTTAATCCAGAAGTTTTCTTTTGGTCTGTACATCGAAAAAATCTATTTCCTCCGCTGAACCAAAGCCTATAACAGCTAAAACATCCTTACCCCAGCATTTCTTTTGCTGCCTTGCAATAACTGCTGCCTCCTTCCAGAAATACAGATCTGGTTTATTTCAGGCTCATCTCATGCATATCCCAGCATTCACTGCATGCCACGTTCACATATTTCCCAGTCACATTCCAGTGTCACTCTAATGGTAGTTGTGAAAAGTTGAGCTGGACACTAGCGATGCATGATCTCTGAAGAATGTGACTCGTGTGTTTGCCTTGTACAGTATTTCTGCATGTTTGTCTTCATGAAGTCACATAGAGGAGCTAATAGAGGTTTATGATCATCTAAAGGTGTGTTCGCAGTTGGAAGGTTTAGTTTGCTCAGAACAAATGCTGTTCATTGGAGTTGGTGAACGCTGTCAATTGAACTCTTGATGAACCCACAAGTGGACCGTCTCAGTTAACTTTGGTCCATGTCCGCGCGAATATGTTTTTGTTTAAAAACGCATATTCGACTTCGATTCGGCCTTCTGTTCACACTAAAAGCTGATTTATACTTCTGCGTCGAGTGATCGGCGTGACCCACGGTGCCTGCCTTGCTCGTAGCCGTGCGTTTCTAGTTCTGCGTGCTGTTTGTGTTGCTCTGCAATAACACTTCCGAAACGCTAGCTGGCAGTAGGTTTTTATGTTCCTCTGTGTCGAGTTTCTTCACGGGTGTTTTTTTCTTTCTTTCTAAATGCTACCTTAATGTACAAGTAGCTAAAACTCACTCATTCGGAGGCGGGAACCAACGGACCTTAATCATAAGGTAAACACAATACTAAATTTTCCATCTGGAGCTTCACGGGACTCGACACTTGTAAACAATCTCTCTATCGGGCTCGCGGCTCTCAGCACCGCCCACACTCATCACTGCTACCAAGCCAACCAATCACAGAGCTTGCGCTATGCGACGTGTAGTTACATTTTTTGAGAGGTGCGCGTCAGCCACGGCGAGGGCTATGCGACTGTGCAAAGGATGCACGGGACCATACGCCTGTGCTTGATGCAGAAGTATAAATCAGCCTTAAGATGGTGTTTTTAGGGCGTTTTTAAACCTTTGAGTTTCTTTCTTCTGTTGAACACAAAACAAGATATTCTGAAGAATGTTGGAAAAAAGTAGCCATTGATCTTCATAATGTTATTTGTTTGTACTATAGATGTCAATGGCTGCTGGTTTCCACCTTTCTTCAGAATATCAGAATATTGCCAATGTCTCACTCGTGATCCAATTGACACAGCCATTTGTAACTTTTACATTTAGTGTATGAATTTGTACAATCTCATTAGTACATTTTAGTATGATTTCTTCCTCCCCCAATAGTAATTGAGGTTTGAGGGCATGGCTTATTATTATTAAAAATAATAAGATTTCGTACAAATTAAATTGTATGAATTCATTTGAATTGGTCACTTTTCTAACAATACATAAAATAGTTGCGTTTTCTCATGAGAATGGGATGCATTGACAAACTCTTTGTAATACCAGTTGTAACTTGGGCCTAAATCAAGCAGAAAGTTTAGTGATTAAAGCTACCAGTGTGAACAGTCTAACCAGTGCTAATGTATCTTTTTTGGTTTTTTAAATCTAAACCAAATGAGCCCCAAAAAAATCTACTAGTGTGAACACACCATGAGCATTATTAAAGGGATAGTCTACACAAAAATGTATTTTCTGATCATTTATTTGCATTTATCAAATCTATATGACTGACTTTTTTGTGAAACAAAGATATTTTGAAGACTGTCAGAAACCAAGCCATTACGGTTCCATTGACTTCTATTGTATGAACACACATACCATAGAAGTACATTGGGAAAAACATTGGCTTGGTTACCAAATATATATATCTTCTTATATCTTCTATATATATCTTCTTTTGTGTTCCGCAGATGTGACTAAACTATGACCAGAATTGTGTTTTTTGTGTGGAATATCCCTTTAACTTTACTCTGATTGATCGAATGTTTTCCAAAAAATTGTCTTTTTGTGTTTGATGGCAAAATCACTAAATGAACATGAGTGTTTACAGTAGCTCTGCATTAAACGCAACCAGTCATGTCATCTAACAAGGACATTACAACCACATCAGATGGTATAAATTATTTTTGGATTTGCTCACAGTATTAATACTCATTAATAACAACAAACCCAGCACCACAACCACCACAGACAATGCATTACTTCAATATTGAGAATAGCTGATGATCAATGTTAGTTTTTTTAATTATAAATTGTAAGTTTAACATTTGATTTCTATTTATTCTTTCAATTTTTTTTATTCAGCATAAACACATTCTCTCACTCACACGCACGCACGCACGCACACACTCTGAATCTTCAGTAACTGAGCCTGCCCCTGTCTGTGTTGACAGGTGATTGATGAGACTCTGGATGTTAAAGAAGTGATTTTGAATGGTGTTGATCCTCTGGTAAGTACAGCGCCCTCCTGTGCCCAACACATGGTACTGTCAAACGCTGCAGTCTCCGATTCTGGCCTGTAAATGTATTCGCAGTCGTGCTTCTGTATTCTCTGTGAGCAAATGACACTTTTACATCATTCATGGCCTTATATTGTTTCTCCACGAGTTGCCACAGCACGTGTGCATGTTTTTAATGCGAGCGCATGGGCATGTCAGCGGACACGGTTTATCATTTGTCATCATTAGATTCTCACACAAAAGGGATTGAGCGCTAAACATTTGTGTGCTAAATTGCCAGTCTGTGCACATTGTCCATTTAGCACTTTATAAAGCAGATCAATACACACCAACACATTCATTCAAGGTAAAGCTCAATTTTGATCTTAACGGAAGACTCCACTTTTTTTTTTAAATAGGCTAATTTTACAAGTCCCTTATAATTAAAGAATTCAGTTTTACCATTTTTTTTTAAATCCATTCAGATCTCTGGATCTGACGGGAGCACGTTTAGCTTAGCTTAGCATAAGTCATTGAATCAGATTAGACCATTTGCATCTCACTCAAAAATTGAGTGTTTCAATTGAGAGTTTTTCTATAATTTTCCTATTTAAAGCTTGACTTTTCTGTATTTATATCATGTTTTAAGACTGATGGAAAATAAAATGTTGCTATTTTCGATGCCGATATAGAAACTATACTCTCATAATAATCAAGGAACTTTACTGTAGTACCATGGCTGCAGCAATGAAATGATATTACACAGCGTTGAGAGATTATCAGGTGCTGCGTAATGTAAATATCAAATAATACCACTTAAAATTCTCTGGATTTACGATTTATAATTATGTGTTTGAATAAAACAGTTTTTGTTTTATTTTGTAAACTACTGATGACATTTCTTCCAAATATAATATTCAAATTTGGTCCTTTTTTGTGCATAGTATGATATTTGTTCCAAATATCAAAGAGATGTTATACTTTCAGACGTCAATTTCATTTTAAGAAATCAATATTTGATGGAATTGCTCTGATTTTCAATCACAAAAACATTTGTGATTTCTATTTATCACTATTTCTATTTATCATTTATCTATTTATATTTATTTCTATTTATTATTCTATAGTTTCTCAGCAAAGTACACCCCTCACAAATCTCTCTTTTAAATTAATATTTTCTATAGGATTTCTATTTATAATAATATATACTACCTGACAAAAGTCTTGTTGTTGATCCCAGTTGTAAGAGCAACAAATAATAACTTGACTTCTAGTTGATCATTTGGAAAAGTGGCAGAAGGTAGATTTTTCCGATGAATCATCTGTTGAACTGCATCCCCAATCATCACAAATACTGCAGAAGACCTATTGGAACCCACATGGACCCAAGATCCTCACAGAAATCAGTCAGGTTTGAAGGAAAAATCATGGTTTGAGGTTACGTTCAGTATGGGGGCGTGCGAGAGATCTGCAGAGTGGATGGCAACATCAACAGCCCGAGGTATCAAGACATTTGTGCTGCCCATTACATTACAAACCACAGAAGAGGGCAAATTCCTCAGCAGGATAGCGCTCCTTCTCATACTTCAGCCTCCACATCAAAATTCCTGAAAGCAAAGAAGGTCAAGGTGCTCCAGGATTGGCCAGCCCAGTCACCAGACATGAACATTATTGAGCATGTCTGGGTTAAGATGAAGGAGGAGGCATTGAAGATGAATCCAAAGATCTTGATGAACTCTGGGAGTCCTGCAAAAACGCTTTCTTTGCCATTCCAGATGACTTTATTAATAAGTTATTTGAGTCATTGCAGAGATGTATGCTCATGGGAGTCCTCCAAGCTCATGGGAGTCATACACAATATTAATTCTTTTTCCACTGCACCATGACTTTATATTCTATACTGTACATTATTTCTGTTAAGTGACAAGACTTTTGTCTAAGCAAAGTCAGACCTTACTGTCCTAATTAAATAATTAAAAATCAAGGCATGATCATATTTTATTTTGGTAAAATAAGCGTAATCTAGAGGCTCTTGCTTTTTATATAAGCCACTTCTGATACCAAATGATCAACTAGAAGTCAAATTATTATTTGTTGTTATTAAAACTTGGATAGGCGACAAGACTTTTGTAAGGTAGTGTGTTTGTGCATATACATTAGATTAGTTAGTACTGAAGCCAAATCTGGAGCTAATATAACACAATAACTTATGATAACAGTCCAAAAATGTATAGCCTAGATTTTTATGTTAGAGAAAAAGATTAAATAAAAATTAAAAATAATCAAGAGAAACAAAAAAAAATATATATATATATATAGTTGAAATTTAGTAGTTTTTTTGTTTGTTTGTCTTTTTGCAATATTTTGCACAAATTCAAATGTATTCTCTTTCAATTTCTAAACATGTTTGGTGACTAAAATGTTATTTTAATAAATATATCTGTTTAATAAATCTGTTTTGTTCAAATGCACCACAATATATGATCCATATTCACTCAGAAATGGATAAAAATATTCATTTTAAAAATGGTGTGTGCTTATTCATGCTGAGCACTGTATGCACTAATATTTCCCTCAAACCCAAGAATAAATCCACTTATAAATCCAATGAAACTTCATTTTGTTTTCCTAGATGTGTCTCTAGAAGTATATTGATATTAAAGTCAATCAGTTATTCTTAAAAATCAGTTGTTTTGATAAACTGATAAAATGAGCTGACGATTCCGCTGTTATTCTAGTCTGAATGTTTTCTCTCTCTTTCTGCTGCAAATTCATTCGGTTCTCCTTTGCTACCAGTTACGGTACATCATGTAGCCATGGCAACTCTATTGTTGGCTCACTGTATGTTAGTTACAGTATGACTCTGCAGCATCAGAAGCTCTAAAAGACGTGCGTTCAGCGTGTTTGTCTGGGCTCTTTGTGCTTTGAGAGTGTAAATGTGCTTGTGTTTTGTTTTTTTCCTCCTGCAGTTCAGCCGTGGCTCTGAGCAGGAGTCGTTCCGCCCTCTGGTGGATGATTTCAGCTTCGGCAGCAGTGCTCTGATCGGCCTGCTGGTGATCGCTGTAGCCATCGCCACCGTCATCGTCATCAGTCTGGTGCTGCTGAGGAAGAGGCAGTACGGCACCATCAGTCACGGCATCGTGGAGGTGAGAGAAACATGGCACATCATTCACTCTTAATGCTTTCAGAGCAACCTTGAGGAGAAAAACAACACGGCAAAAACTAATTCCCTCAGTCTCTGTGAAGGATAATGTGCAAAGAGAAGGCTTGTCCATTAACCCTTGTGTATTGTTCAAATTGACTACTCTTTCGTTATGTTCAGGGCTGTTTTTGCCCCATTGACTTTCATTATATTGACAAAGACATGACACCAAATAATCATGCATTTTTGATTGTTGGTGGTTTTCCCTGTTGGGAAGAGGTCAGATGTGTCATTTTTACTGTTGATCATCAGTTGGCAGCATTAACCCTTTAGATAGGCCTGTGCAAAAAAAGTTTCTGGTTTTTATATGGAGTTCTATGGAGTAAAACAACAGATTATAGTGCGTGTGTATAAATACACTTACTATGTTTACTATGTTCTGAGAGCTGAACTGCTTTATATTGATTTTCTCAGACATATCAAGAGAAGTGCACAAAGGTCTCAATCTCACACACACTCACACACTATACTCCATATAGAAGGCAAAAACTAAGTTTTTTTGCACTGGAACTGATGATCAACAGTAAAAATGAAACATCTGACCTCTTCCCAACAGGATAAACCAGCAACAATCAAGAATGCATGATTATATGGTGTCATGGCTTTGCAATCAAAAAATGCCGTTATAATGGAAGTCAATGGGGCAAAAACAGCCCCGAACATAACGAAAGGGTAGTCAATTTGACCAGAGTTTGTTGAATTTTTGAAAGTTTTCAAAGCATTTTCCCAAAATATGTTTCAAAATAAGAGTCGTCACCAAAAATCATTCCATTTGATGAAACACAGAGAACGTTGTGGCCAAATGAAGACTCAAAATCACCCCAAAGTGGATGAAAACATCCCCAACAGTACATAAGGGTTAAACCTTTATTGTTTGACTTGACGTCGCATTTTCACTGTCACACATGACAAACAAGAATATAATTAGCATTGACAATTTAAAATGCAGTACATGGTTAAACATTTCTTTGTCTTCCTAGGAAATTTTGTTATTAAAACTGCTGTAATTTAATTATTTTAACATTTTTGCGGTAAATCTTAAAACTGTCCCATGGTGTGACTGTCTCAAGCATAGTTCAATAAATTACAGCTCTTATAAATTTATAAGAAAATTATAAAATCATTAATAAATATCTTAGGCCTAAATAGTGGCTATTTTAGTGAATATAAATCTTTTTATTTATGCATATATTTCTAAAAAAAAAACATAGGAACTTGATAAATTTTTGTTACTGTTTTGAAAACTTTAATTAGTTGATTTAATATTAATTTATTTATTGTGTCCAACAAGTCCTGGAGACAAAAATATGAATCATAATTTCATATAAAATAAATAGCAGTATAAGAAGATAAGATAAATCTCTCACGCTATTTGTATATCATTATGAGTTGTTTTTGTTCATTTTTGCTATCTCATACCGGTACAAAATGTAAAAAAAAGAATTGATAAAAATAGTAACCCCTTATATTTTTACGTTTTATACATAAATAAAACTTAAAAGGGTCTTCAAAAAAACATTTTTACTGCCTATTTTTCAACTATAGCAATATACATTATATACATACACTGACGATAATAATAAGAAATGTTTCTTGAGCAAAACATCTGCATAATCAACTCCGCTTTCTCTTCACATGAGTAAATTACCTTTTAAATTATATTAAAATAGAAAACACACATCTTCAAGTATAATAGTTCAGAATATTCATGTTTATACTATATTTTGGTGTTAATAGGTGCGTCCCAAATCGCATACTTATGCACTATTCTACGCCATTTTGTAGTATAAATAGTGTAAGTAGTGCGTTCACACTGAAAACTCTAAAAATAATTAGAATAAGTGCACTTTAAATACCCGGATGATGCACTTATTCAACCGTTAAAAAGAAGTGTGGACTGTTGGACACTTCACGCACTTGCTTTGCTCATGTAGCGGAAGGGGCGGAGCTTTCGGGCACTGATGTTGGATTACTTTATTTATTTTGGATTGTGAAAGCAAAATTCTCCTACGAGAGTGATTACACCGCCTCCTGATGGTTAATGCGGTTATAACTACCAAATAATGCAGGTATTATTTGGTAGTTTGGTCATTTATTTCACTAATTTGGCAACCGTTAAACATCATCAGGGAAGCGGTTTGAATTTCCGCTTAGTAAAAAAAAAATTGTGTTCCGTTTGGGACGATACTACATACATATACTATGCTGTTGAGTGTGTAAGTGCATAAGTACATAATGCATAAGTTCATAGTGTATAGCGTGCCATTTGGGATGCAGCTAAATAAATAATCTGGTGGCTCAGTGGTTAGCACTGTCGCCTCACAGCAAGAAGGTTGCTGGTTCGAGTTGGTATTCCAGCTGGCATTTCCGTGTGGAGTTTGCATGTTCTCCCCGTGTTGGCGTGGGTTTCCTCCGGGTGCTCCGGTTTCCCCCACAGTCCAAAGACATGCGCTATAGGTGAATTGGATGAACTAAATTGGCCGTAGTGTATGTGTGTGTGAATGTGAGTGTATTGGTGTTTCCCAGTACTGGGTTGCGGCTGGAAGGGCATCCGCTGCGTAAAACATATGCTGGAATATTTGGCGGTTCATTCCGTGTGGCGACCCCTGATAAATAAGGGACTAAGACAAAGGAAGATGAATGAATTAATACGTATTTTGACGTTAAATTTTCTGTTGTGTTTCAGGTTGATCCCATGCTCACTCCAGAAGAACGTCACCTGAGCAAGATGCAGAACCACGGCTACGAAAACCCCACTTACAAATACCTGGAGCAGATGCAGATTTAGCCATCATGCGGTGCTGTGGAGCTGACAGGGGTGAACATACTACTGACCAATTATAAAACTGCTCTCAAATCATTTCATGCATTTGAAATGCATATTCTGGTTCATTCAAAGAAAACAAAACAACAACAACACAATGGTTTATTAATACTACTACTTCTAATACTGCTACTGTTGTACCATGGAGCGCAATTTTATGCTCTTTTTTTTTTTTTTTTCGTTATGAAGCAATGGTTTTAAATCAGGAGAACGTGATTCTGCAAATTAATTTTAGAATTGGAGCGTATTATTATTATTATTATTATAATATTGTTTTAAATGTTCATTTGATAACGTTTGGTTTAAGTCTATAGAGGTACAGCAAAGCAAAGGCGAAACAATCAATATATAAAGACACACAGCAGTTTGTCTACACCATCGCTGGCCGCCGGATATACTACTTTTAAATAGATTGCTTGTATATGAAGGTTATTTGTAACAACTTAAATGTATAGTGAATCAGAAAATATGAACAAGAAATCATTAATTCATTTACTTTGTAATTATTAAAAACCACATGATATACATAAATAGAGAAAGTAGATGGTCAGATTTATTCATAGTCATATTCA
>CAIGQV010019081.1:8675294-8712847 GCA_903798115.1 Danio jaintianensis | reverse complement strand
CACCATACTTGGCCACACTACACTTCACTTCACTTCACTTCATAAAATAAACATGGAAGTTATGCAAGTCAAGCTAGCAAACTAAAGTATACAAATAAAGTTCCTCAGCTATCCAACGCTAGCACTAGTTTCAGTGTTTTTGTGTTTCCTCCTTTTGAAAGTGCTAGAGAAAATAGCTTTATGATCACTAAGTTTGTTTGATTCGATTTAGATTCATAAATTTTAAAATAAAGATTTACTGGTCAGATGTGCTAGTAGCACCATCTGCTGGTTACAAGGAGTAATGATTTTTATCGTTCTTCAATGTGGACGTAAATCTATTTATCGTTATATTTGTAAATAATAGTTGTGTCCCAGACGGCACACTATACAGTATGCACTTATGAACTATACACTTTTACACTCAACCATGTAGTGTATGAGTTTAATGTCGTTCCAACACAATGTAACACTAACATTTTTTACTAAACGGAAACTCAAACCGTTCCCAGATGATGTTTATTCGTTCATTCATTTTCCTTCGGCTTAGTCCCTTATTTATCAGGGGTCGCCACATGGCGGAATGAACCGCCAACTATTTCAGCATATGTTTTACGCAGCGGATGCCCTTCCAGCCACAACCCATACACTCTCATATTCACACTCATTCACTACAGCCAATTTTGTTTCTCCAATTCACCTATAGAGCATGTCTTTAGACTGTGGGGGAAACCGGAGCTCCCGGAGGTAACCCACACGAACATGCACACTCTACACAGATATGCCAGCTGGCCCAGCCGGGACTCGAACCAGCAACCTTCTTGCTGTGAGGCGACAGTGCTACCCACTGAGCCACCGTGCTGCCCAGATAACGTTTAATGACCACAATTGCAGTCACCATCGGGAGGCGCCATAATCACTTACATAGGAGAATTTTGCTTGCAGGATGCAAAATAAGTAAAGTAATCCCAACTCAGCGCATAATAGCGCCGCCACTTCCGCTACACGAGCAAAACTGAAACGTTTAACATTCAACTCTTCAACTTCTTTTTACCGGTTGAATAAGTGCATCATCCGGGTATTTAAAGTGCACTTGTTCTTTTTAGTATAAAACGAATATATTTCAGTGTAAATTCACTATGTGATGAGTTTTTATTGTGTTCGTTTGGTTGAGGAAGAAGACTGGTCTGCGAGATGCTCGGGGTGAGCAGACTTTTTATTTTTAATGGTTTTAAACAGGCAAAAATGAAAATAACTTGGACATGGCAACTTCAGCGCTGCAGCTTCCCCGTCAAGTCTCTCTTTCTGTTTGGCATTTCTTGACATGGTTTTTATGGAACCTCTTCTGCACAATCACTGCAAGGACACAGGTGTTAGTCGTTTGCCCATTGACTGACTTACAAGCCAACGTTCTCCCGATCCACTCTCCCCTCCTGACAGGTGTTTGGCCACGCCCCCCTCACAACGCACTACTTATGCACTATTTTACATTTACATTTAGTCATTTAGCAGACGCTTTTGTCCAAAGCGACTTACAATTGAGGAGGCATTCAGCGATTCAACAAGAAGAGGTAATACACACAACAAGTGTGAATTATACAAAGGAACTTGTTTGTGCTCAGAGAATTTAGTGCAAGAGTAAGAGTGCTAGAGGTTTTTATTTTTTTATTTTTGAGAGAGAAAGAGAAAGTGTTTCTATTCCATCTTGTAGTATTTAATAAGTATTTAGGATGCACCTTCAGTGTTTGGTGTGAACGGCCCTTTAGCAATGTTGAAATGCGTGTAAAATAAAGCATAATTTGCATTAGTGATAAAAGGTTAACGCTGATTATTTTCCCTGCAGAGCCAGCTTGCTGTGACTAATGCGGCTCTGCCCAACCTGGCGGAGGCCTCGTCGAGTCCCCTCGGGGCCACAGATTCAACTGTAGACTCGGAGGACGAGGAAGAAGACAATGATAGCGACGATTCTGAAATGGATGATTGGGAACCCAGGATGCTGCAGCCGTTCACCCCGCAAAACCTCTGTGAGTAACACTGTTTTTTTATTTTTTAATCGAGCACTTTTAGCTTAGCTTAGCATAAATCATTGAATCGAATTAGACCATTAGCATATTGCTGAAAATGATTGGCCAAAGAGTTTCAATAATTTTCCTGTTTAAAGCTCAACTCTTCTGTAGTTACATTGTGGACCAAGACTGACAGAAAATGAAAAGTTGCTATTTTTTAGGCTGATTGGAGTAGGAACTATACTCTCTAGCGTAATAATCAAGAAACATTGCTGCCGTACAATGGCTACGGCAGGCACAATAATTTTACACATAGCCTGAAAATAGCTCTTTTACGTTGTTATTATTATTATTATTTATTTTTTTAAAAAGTGGAGTGTTCTTTTAAAATCAATGTTCGCGTGGGTTTCCTCCGGGTGCTCTGGTTTCCCCCGCAAGTCTAAAGACATGCGCTATAGGTGAATTTTGTAAGCTAAAATTGTCCGTAGTGTATGTGTGTGAATGACAGTGTATGGGTGTTTCCCAGTGATGGGTTGCAGCTGGAAGGGCATCCGCTGTGTAAAACATATGCTGGATAAGTTGGCGGTTCATTCTGCTGTGGTGACCCCTGATTAATAAAGGGACTAAGCCGAAAAGAAAATGAATGAATGAATTAATGATTTCTCTGTATATGATGTCACTTCTTCACTCTATCACTACTTTGTCTTTGACACTTTTGAACGACCATATAATTTTGATTGTCTTTGCGCAGGGTGTGAAGACTGTAATAACGCTAATCCTGCCGCTTGCATAAAACATGGTCCTCTACACCCCATCCTGAACCGGCCTGTGATGTCCAAGGCTCGAGCCAGTCTTCCTCTGGTCCTTTACATCGACCGCTTCCTCGGCGGAGTCTTTACCAAACGCAGAATCCCCAAACGCACACAGTTCGGTCCTCTCGAGAGCCCTCTGGTGCGACAGAGCGAACTGCTAGACACACACATCCATCTCAAAGTAAGACAAACCAGAAACCCTGCTCTTTTATCTTTAAAGTACACATGAAATCAAAACTAACCATATTGATTTTGTTAGCTCACATTGCTAGTTTTGTGGTAAACAATTCATCTGTGCATGTCATTAACAAAAAACAAATAGTTTGCCCGCTCTTCCTGTTTGTTTTCAGTTAAATTCTCAGATTATGTCTGTCTGGGGTATTGGGTGTGGCTAACATACTTAACCACGCCCCTCCACCTGTCAGTTTTGACAACAAACAGAAATGGTGAGGAGGAGGAGGAGTCTGTTACGTTGTAATAACTCTCCCCAAACCGTTTTCCCAATGTTTCTAGAGTGAAATGCCTACTTTACTACATCCAATCAGCTCGCAGTAGAAAAAACAAGCCACGCCCACTGTTTTCTTATTTAATATTCTGTTTCTCTACTGCATCACAATATGAAAAAAAAACGGTCACAGCTTCCGGGTCATGTGGAGTATTTCTTAATAGTCTAATTCTGCTTCTTCTGTGCAGTTATACATGTTAAACCCTGAAAAAGAAGGCGAGAGGGCGCATGACCTGTGGTTTGACCTGTCCGATGAAGAGCGCTGTAACTGGATGATGTTTGTCCGGCCCGCACAAAACCACCTGGAGCAGAACCTGGTGGCGTATCAGTACGGCTCTGACATTTTTTACACCAGCATTAAGAACATTCAGCCCAAACAGGAGCTTAAGGTCAGCAGAAAGAAAGAATTTTCATGTCTATAGCAAACAAATGACTGGACAATATACAGCTGAAGACAAAATTATTAGCCTTCCGGGAATATTTTATTCTTTTTAAAATATTTCCCAAATGCTCTGTTAAACATCATGGAAATTTTCACAGTATTTCCTATAATATTTTTTCTTCTGGAGAAAGTCTTATTTGTTTTATTTCGGCTACAATAAAAGCAGTTTTAATTTTTAAAAATCAGGTCAATATTATTAGCCCCCTTAAGCTATTTTCTTTTTCGATTGGCTACAGAACAAACCACTGTTATACAATGACTTGCCTAATTAACCTAGATAAGCCTTTAAATTGCTCTTTAAGCTGAATACTAGTGTCTTGAAAAATATTAGAAATCAGTTATTACAAATTAGTTATTAAAAGTGTTATGTTCAGAAATGTGTTGGAAAAAAAATCTTCTCTCCGTTACACACAAATTGTGGAAAAAATATAAAAGAATTACAATATAACAGGAGGGCTAATAATTCTGTATATAAAATAACATTTATATATTTATTATGTTTATTATAATACTTTCATTAATGGATCATTAATTCATTAATAATATGTACATATTATGATTATACTCTTTATATTAACTTTTATTATAACATTTCAACCTTTCCGACAATATTCAGTATATTTATTCAGATTTTTTTTCTTATTTTCTGTATATTTTTTTCAATCTGATATTATTATCATTTCTTTTTTAATATGACTGTATAGCTTCTGTTAAGTTTTAGTCATTTAAGCACATCAAACTAAATAAAAGTAAGAAATGTGCCTTGACATTTAGCTTAAATAAAATAACTCAATTTGTTTTTTTTATAATTTCTAATTATAAAAAGTTATTTAAAATGGCTAATTACACAACTTATAAATATTTAAATAAATAAATATGGCAGCACGGTGGCGCAGTGGGTAGCACTGTCGCCTCACAGCAAGATGGTCGCTGGTTCGAGTGGAGTGTGGAGTTTGCATGTTCTCCCCGTGTTGGCGTGGGTTTCTTCCGGGTGCTCTGGTTTCCCCCACAGTCCAAAGACATGTGCTATAGGTGATTTGGGAAGCTAAATTGGCCGTAGTGTATGTGTGTGTATGGGTGTTTCCCAGTGAGGAGTTGCGGCTGTAAGAGCATCCGCTGTGTAAAACATATGCTGTATAAGTTGGCGGTTCTTTTCGCTGTGGCGACCCCAGATTAATAAAGGGACTAAGCCGAAAAGAAAATGAAAGAATGAATAAATAAATATATTTATAAAAATGTATAATTATTTAAAGCAATAGACATGTTTTTTTATGGTTATACTAAAACAATTTGTTGACATTTTCCATAATTGTATTTATTATTTATTAATTTTACCTTTTAGTTTTTCTTACGTGCTCAGTGGATGTGTATTCATGTGTGATCTTATACTCCAGGTGTGGTATGCTGCATCATATGCTGAGTTTGTCAACCAGAAGGTTCATGATGTCACAGAAGAAGAGAGAAAAGGTAAATTATAATTATATAAAAACATTATTAATAAAAAAAAAATGAGAAAATGGTTTTAACTCGGCCTGTCTATTTGAAACTTTGAACTTTGTCCGAAATCGCCTACTACTCAGTAGGTACTGCATTTGAATTTGAATTTACTACTCAACGGTTAGAAAAGTATGTTCTATACAGTATGAATGTGAGTAGTATGAACGGAACTCGGACATACTACATCCGCTTTTTTGTCATGATCACGTGACCTACCCGCGTCAGTTGCGTTCCATCACTTCCATTCATGAATTTTCTCGCAGTGCATCATGGGATAGCATAGCATCCATCGGATGCGCGCTTCAGAATCTCGGCAGAAGTAGCAGGTCATCCGGGTACTTCTCGCATACTGTTTTTCGAATTCTATGAATTTGGACATACTACTCAGCTCGCATACTGTTTTTAGCGTACTATATAGTATGGAAGTATACGATTTCGGATGCAGCGTATGTCTGCACTAATCTGGCTAAATTTGAAAATGACGTCTTCATCCAAAAATGCTCCACACTATCATTTTCAATCGTTTAAAAAAATAGTCATCCAGGTTGAAATGACAGAAAACACTTTTCCTGTACTGCACATGCATTAAGACGTAAGATGCTTATTTAGTTTCTGGCACTGTGCTTTTCCTCAAAATATTGCTACATTACAATTCATTGGAAATGAACTGAGAGTGAGGCGGAGGTGTTGCTACAAATAGCACAGGAGTACAAATGTGCAAAAGATGTAGAGCATGTACAAACTGACATTAATCTTTAACAATGTTGTGAATCCAAAGCAACTGCTGTACAATGGCCTCCACCATCATTTTAGATGAATTGGTCACATGACAAAAAATGCGTCATAGTTTTCGGAAGCTTTTGTGTTTTAAAATGTATCCACTTTGGACAGCGTTTTCAAAAATAGCAAAAATCGATGCCTAAAGATGCTTATCAATGTAAACAGATGAGGGAAAAAAAATGCGTTTTAAAATGAAAACATATTAGTGTGGCCTTGGTATTTGTTTTTATTGTCCAAAAAGTTGTTTTAAAGGTATATTTACAACTGGAATTAACTGTGACAAATGTGAACTGCATATGCATGATGTTTGGTATGGTTTAATAAAATTTTTTAAAATGATATTGTCAAAATATGTTCAGATTATGCTTCTTGTTTGAAACCTCTTTCCATTCTTTCCGGGTCCTTCCAGTTTTGCGTGAACAGGAGAAGAACTGGCCGTGTTATGAGTGTAATAGACGTTTCATGAGCTCAGAGCAGCTTCAGCAGCACTTAAACATGCACGACGACAAGCTGAACCTCATCCAAAGGTTTGAACGCACAAAGACTTGTGTATTCCCTGAATCCATTATGGAGTCTTACTAGCTTTCTGTTTTTCCAGGCCAAAGGGTCGTGGCCGAGGACGGGGCAGGAAGCGATTCGGAGCCGCAAGACGACCAGGACGCCGTACGAAATTTCTCTGCCCACAGACTCCTGCTGAGAGCGCTGATAAGACACAGGTATAGTGGAACCGATGTTAAGCATGACAGGGTTAATTCACCTAAAAATTAAATGATATCATGATTTACTCCCCCTCAAGGCATATAAGTTTGTTCTTTCAGTCTAATTCGACCGTTATAATTCGAGTTACAGTTGAAGTCAGAATTATAAGCCCTCCTGAATTATTAGCCCCCCTGTATATTCTTTTCTCCAATTTCTGTTTAACGGAGAGAAGATTTTTTTTACACCTTTCTAAACATAATAGTTTTAATAGCTAATTTCTAATAACTGATTTCTTTTATCTTTGCCATGATGACCGCACATAATATTTTACTAGATATTTTTTAAGATACTAGTATTCAGCTTAAAGTGATATTTAAAGGCTTAACTAGGTTAATTAGGCAAGTTAGAGTAATTAGGCAAATCGTTGTATAACGATGGTTTGTTTTTTTGACAATTAAAAAAAAATGCTTAAGAAGGCTAATAATATTGACCTTAAAATGTTTTTTTTTTTTTTTAATTTTAAACTGCTTTTATTCTAGCTGAAATAAAACAAATAAGACTTTCTCCGGAAGAAAAAATATTATCGGAAATACTGTGAAAAATTCCTTGCTCTGTTAAACATCATTTGGGAAATATTTGAAAAAGAAAAAAAAAAAGTCACAGGACGGCGAATAATTTTGACTTCAACTGTATATTAAAAATCTTGGGCTTCTCAAGCTCTACAATAACAACAGTCAGTTCAAATGAAGTTTTAATAAAGTGCGTTCATTAATATTAAATAGTGCCTCACATGGCTCTGGAGTGTGAATAAAGGTCTCCTTTATTAAATCCATGCATTTTTGTAATAATGATACAATTTTATAAATCATTTTGTGTAACTTCTGGCAAGCTGCGGCGGTTGTATTTTCCTCCTTCTATTTTAAGTGCTTTTTTTCAGTGCATTTAGCACCACCAGCTGGACAGGACTGTTTTATTTGTTATCTGTTGAGTGGAGAAGTGTCCTGCAAAGCTGGAGAGGCTGCAGTTTCAGGACTGCATTTTTCTAGGACAGGGGTGTCAAAGTCAATTCTTGGAGGGCCGGAGCCCTGCAGAGTTTAGTTCCAACCCTTCTTCAACACACCTCTCTGTAGGTATCAAACAAGTCTAATGCCGCGGTCACATTATGCCGCAGTCACATTAGAGTTTGTGTGTGCGAAATTCTGTCGTACGGCTCTGTGAAAAGGGGCGGGATTAAACAAGATGATTAGACGTTTAAAAAAGCGAGTGATTGGTCCATGTTTTAAATTTCTGTCCAGAGAGGTCGTGTTTTGATCTTCGATTGGTCTCACGCAATCATGTGATGCGATTTCGCAGGTCAGAGTTCACCAAGCTTGAACTTTCCAATGCAGCAAACTGCGAAACTTGTCGCACGAGCTTGCGTTTCCGATCTGACGCATTCACGTGCGTATGAATGGAAGTCTATGGGGAGAAAAGTCCAGTGTGACCGCGGCTTAAAGCACTCAATTAGTTTGATCAGGTGTGTGTGCAGAGCTGCGGCCCTCCAGGAACTGGCTTTGACACCTGTGTTCTAGGACCTCTTATTATATGTTCCTGTGTCCTGCAGATTTTAGCTCCAACTTGCCACAACACACCTGCACGGATGTTTCTAGAAAGCCTAGTAAGAACTTGATTAGCTAGCCCAGGTGTGTCTGATTGGGGATGGAAATAAACTTTGCAGGAGACCGACCCTCCAGGACGGTGTTTGGGCACCCCTGCCCTAAACCCAAACACTCTCTACTACACAGGTGTCAAAGCCAGTTCCTGGAGGGCCGCAGCTCTGCACAGTTTAGTTCCAACCCTAATTAAACATACCTGATCAAACTAATTGAGTGCTTTAGACTTGTTTGATACCTACAGATAGGTGTGTTGAAGCAGGGCTGGAACTAAACTCTGCAGGGCTCCGGCCTTCCAGGAATTGACTTTGACACCCTTGCTCTACTAGAATTGCGGTCCTAGCAATGCGTTTCAGCCTCTCTGGTTGTGCAGGAACATACTATTGCTTCAATGTGAAGAGCACGTACCGTTGAACTGAAGAGAGACATACAAAACACAGTTCTGTCCAGCTGAGGGTGCTAATGTACCAAAAATGCAGCTACAAATAAGGAGTAGATGACCTCTGATATCCAATATTCATTCATTCGTTTTCTTTCAGCTTAGTCCCTTTATTCATCAGGGGTCACCACAGTGGAATGAACCGCCAACTTATCCAGCATATGTTTTACACAGCGGATGCCCTTCCAGCTGCAACCCAGTACTGGGAAACATCCATACACACTCATTCACACATACACTATGGCCAATTTAGTTTCCAATATCCAATATCTACTTTATATTTCTGTTATTGTGTCATACAGTCAAAGCAATGGTGCTTTATTGTGTAACAATGTGTTTTTTAGGATTACAACTATGTAAGATTTATTTAACTATTTAGAAATATATAAAAAAATCGAAATACTGAGGAAATCGACTTTGAAAATGGTCTAAATGAAGTACTGACAATGCACATTACTAATTAAAAGTTGAGTTTTGATATATCAACAGTAGAAAAATGACAAAATATCTTAATGGACCATCTTTACTTAACCTTTATGTACTGTTGGGGATGTTTTCATCCATGGCACTTCTCGTAAAGAGTAGGGGTGTAACCCCGGTGTCCTGGCCAAATCCCTCCATAGGGCCTTGCCTATCATGGCCTCCCAATCATCCCCATCCACCGAATTGGCTGTATCACTGTCTCTCCACTCTACCAATAGCTGGTGTGTGGTGAGCGCACTGGCGCCGTTGTCCTGTGGCTGCCGTCGCATCATCCAAGTGGATGCTGCACACTGGTGGTGGTGTGGAGAGACCCCCCTTATGATTGTGAAGCGCTTTGGGTGTATGGCCATACACAGTAAATGCGCTATATAAATACACATTACATTACATCCACTATGGGGTAATTTTGAGTCTTAAATTGGCCACAACTTTTTCTTTGTTTCAGCTAGCAGAATGATTTTTGGTGACGAATCTTGTTTTGACACATATTTTGGGAAAATGCTTTTGAATGAAAAAAAAAACCTCAATGATACACTCTGGGCAAATTTACTACCCTTTTGTTATGTTCGGGATAAAAACATCCACTGAATTAAACTGCTGTAAAAATGCATCAGATAAATATTTCTTTCAATTTGTTTTGTATAAATCTGTTAATCAACCTGATCAAAACCACTTAGAAAATTACAGTATTTTAACTCTTTAATTGCCAAATTCATAAATGAGAAATCACCATATAATTATGCATTTTTGATTGTTGGTGTTTTTCCCTGTTGGGACGAAGTAAAATTTGTAATTTTTACTGTTGATCATCAGTTGGCACTATTAACCCTTTAGATAGGCCTGTGCAAAAAAGAAAAGCTTAGTTTCTGGATTTTATATGGAGTTTATGCACCATCAAATGTGGTTATAATGGAAGTCAATGGGGCAAAAACAGCCACCAACAGTAAATTAGGGAGAAAAAATGAAAATCTAACAATGCATCAAAGGCAATGTTGTTACTAATTGCTCACATGCCCAAGACTGTGATAAAAGAAAAACAAATCCAGTCCACAATTACTTTTTTATATTGAAAATACGTCATTTTGTGTGGTTTTTTTTCACCAAATCAGTGACATCATTTGTGAATTTGGCAATTAAAGAGTTAAAATCCTGTAATTTTCTAAGCAATTTAGTAGTTTTGATCAGAACTGAGGTTGATTAACAGATTTATGCCAAAAAGTTTGAAAAAAATATTTATGATGCATTTTTACAGCAGTTTACCTCAGTGGATGTTTTTAGCCCGAACATAACAAAAGGGTAGTAAATTTGAACAGTGCACAAGGGTTAATATTCTAATGATTCTTGGCACAATTGAAAAATGTGTTGTTTAAAAAAAACAAAAAAAAATTATAATCCTTACAATAGATTTTTCACTGCAAAAATGGTTTTCTTGCTTAGAGTTTTTGTCTTGTTTCTAGTCTAAATGTCTGAATTCTTAAATCAAGAAGGATTTTCTAGACAAGAAAAGAAATGGTGTCTCATTTTAAGAAACAATATGCCAAAATTAAATGACTTTTTTCTTAAAACAAGCAAAATAATCTGTCAATGGGGTAGCAAAATAATATTGTTTTTCATTTTGACATAGATTTATTTTGCTTACCCCATTGACAGATTATTTAGCTTGTTTTAAGGAAAAACTCACTTAATTTTGCCAAATTATTGCATAAAACAAGACAATATTTTTTGCTTGTCTAGAAAATGCTTCTTGATTTAAGAAAATTGTGATATTTGGACTAGAAACAAGACAAAAACTGTAAGTAAGAAAACCATTTTTTGCAGTTTTCTTTTGAGCTTTCAATGAATTATATACTTTTTCTCTCTCTCTAGGAGCTGCTGGCATCTGTAGATAAACTACAGTTTGAAGAGCGGACGGACGGAGCTCTGAATGGCCTGAAGGTGGTGGAGATGGCGGCCGAATCGATGGAAACCGAGACCGAAGATGCGCTTGATCCTCCACCGATCCACACAGAGACACTGCAAGATGAAGCAGATTCTGTCACTCCTCCTTCAGTCACAGAAATCCCCGAATCTGCCAAAGACGACCTGTCCCAGACGAGCCCCGTAGACCCTCACCTCACCCCGCAGGACATGAGGAGGGCCAGGAGGATCAGGGTAAGAGTCTGACCCCATCACATACTCAGATCTCTGCTTTATAGTGCATTTAGTTATAGAGTTATTTAACAGTATGTGTGTGTGTGGGTGTGTGTCTTTCTCTTTTGTTGCGCGCTGCAAGGTGGACTTGCAGGTAGGTCTAATGTGGGGCAGAGTGGAGTCAGAGGGATGTTTCTCCTTCAGTCTATATACAGTGTTTGTAATGTCAGCCTATGACTCCCTACATCCCCATTACATCTGTCTGTATCAGTTCAGTCCTCAAGCTTCATCAACCGCCAGTTTAATTTCCCCAAAAATGAACTTTCTGCCATCGTTTGATCATTGTCATGTCACCCTTTTTGGCCTTAATGAGATTATATTAGAAATTGTTGGATTATGTTATAAAAGGGCACCCATGAGTACATGGAGATTAGGTCTGGGTTTACATAATCTTTATTTTAATGAAGTATTAATTTTTAAAGGGATAGTTCACCTAAAATTTACTCACCCTCAAGTGGTTTCAAACCTTTATGATTTTTCTTTTTCTGTTGAACACTAAAAAAGATATTTTGAAGAAAGCTGAAATCCTGCAACCATTGTCTTCCATAGTAGGAAAAACAAATACTATAGTCAATGGTTACAGATTTCTGGCTTTCTTCGAAATGTCTTCTTTTGTGTTCAACAAAGAAAGAAACTCAGTAAAGGGTGAGTAAATGAAAAATTTCATTTTTGGGTGAACTATGCCTTAAAATCCCCCAAAAAATTTAAATTAGAGCTGTGGCGGGAAATCATACGAGATTTCAATTCTGCTATTTTTTAAAACTGCTGTTAAAAAGTAGCCTAGAGCGCCATCTGCTGTTAAAAAGTAGCCTAGAGTGCCGTCTGTCGTTAAACTAGCCTAAAGCGTCGTCTGCTATAGCCTAGAGCGCCATATGCTGTTAAAGACTAGCCAAGAGCACTGTCTGATTTTAAAAACTAGCCTAGAGCGCCGTCTGCTGTTAAAAACTAGCCTAGAGCGCCGTCTGCGGTTTAAAACTAGCCTAGAGCACCATTGCTGTTTAAAAACTAGCCTAGAGCACCATCTGCTGTTAAAAACTAGCCTAGAACGCCATCTGCTGTTAAAAACTAGCCTTGAGCGCCATCTGCTGTTAAAAATTAGCCTAGAGTGCCATCTGCTGTTAAAAACTTGCCTAGTGCACCATCTGCTGTTAAAAACTAGCCTAGAACGCCATCTGCTGTTAAAAACTAGCCTAGAACGCCATCTGCTGTTAAAAACTTGCCTAGAGCATCATCTGCTGTTAAAAATTAGCCTAGAGTGCCATCTGCTGTTACAATCTAGCCTAGTGCACCATCTGCTGTTAAAAACTAGCCTAGAGCGCCATCTGCTGTTAAAAACTAGCCTAGAGCGCCATCTGCTGTTAAAAACTAGCCTAGAGCGCCGTCTGCTGTTAAAAACTAGCCTAGAGCGCCGTCTGCTGTTAAAAACTAGCCTTGAGCGCCATCTGCTGTTAAAAACTTGCCTAGAGCATCATCTGCTGTTAAAAACTAGCCTAGTGCACCATCTGCTGTTAAAAACTAGCCTAGAACGCCATCTGCTGTTAAAAACTAGCCTAGAACGCCATCTGCTGTTAAAAACTAGCCTAGAGCGCCGTCTGCTGTTAAAAACTAGCCTAGAGCGCCGTCTGCTGTTAAAAACTAGCCTAGAGCGTCATCTACTGTTAAAAACTAAACTCAGAATATATTCTTTAAAGTCACAGAGTCAATTTCTCAAATGTTTTTTTGCTACAGCTCTAATTAAAATGAACTTTTTAGATCTTTCTTTGTTTATTCATGTTTATTTTTACAAACGAACCGCACTCTACCATCCAAACCTTGGATTGCTCAAAACAAATTGAAGTGATATGCAAGGTTTTGTGCCTTCTTGCAGTTTTTAGCCATAATTAAAACTTGTAAAAGTATTAACATTCATAAAGTCGCATGGATTTGGAAGGTCATGAGAGTGGGCTAATAATGACAGACTTTCATCTTTGTGTAAAATATGATCAAAATCTACAAGTGAGAGCTGTAATCCTCTCTGTGTTTAGCATGCAAATACAACAGCTTGTTTCTCGGCCATCTCTGTGACATACAAACCCTACGCATATGCATTATATCATTGCTTTGCAGATCATATGAATTCAGTGTACCACCTAGTCGTCGTCTCCTCTCAAAAATATCCATTTATCCAACCTCTCTCTCTTTTCTTACTCAGAATGCCGCACTCAAGCATCTGTTCATCCGTAAGTCCTTTCGACCCTTTAAATGTCCCCAGTGTGGGAAAGCCTTCAGAGACAAAGAGAAGCTGGAGCAGCACATGCGGTTTCACGGACGGGACGGCTGTCGTCACGTGTGCCATCAGTGCGGTAAGGGTTTTCTGAGCAGCGCATCTCTGGAGGATCACCTGCAGCTGCACTCAGATCAGCGCAACTACTCTTGCCTGTTCTGCGCCGAGTCCTACGACCGACTGGAGCTGCTCAAAGTGCACGTTGGGATTCACATGGTCAACGGCTGCTTCTCGTGTCCGTCCTGCAAGAAAAGCTTCACAGACTTCATACAGGTGTGCTGAGCTAACGGCTGCATTTTTAGTGTTTTCATGTATTTTTACATTTTAAAGGTACAGTTCACCCAAAAGTGAATTTTTCGCTAGATCGCTGTCTGCTGTTAAAAACTAGCCTAAAGTGCTGTCTGCTGTTAAACTAACCCAGATCTCCGTCTGCTATTAAAAACTAGCCTAAAAGCCATCTGTCGTTAAACTAGTCCATATCGCCATCTGCTATTAAAAACTAGAGCACCATCTGTCATTAAACCAGCCCAGAGTGCCACCTGCTATTAAAAACTGGCCTAGAGCTCCGGCTGTTGTTAAAAACTGGTCTAGAGTGCTATCTGCTGTTAAACTAGCCTAGAGAGCCGTGTGCTGTTAAAAACTAGCCTAGAGCGCTGTCTGCTGTTAAAAACTAGCCTAGAGAGCCGTGTGTTGTTGAAAACTACCCTAGAGCGCCGTCTGCTGTTAAAAACTACCCTAGAGCGCCGTCTGCTGTTAAAAACTAGCCTAGAGTGCCATCTGCTGTTAAAAACTAGCCTAGAGCATAGTCTGCTGTTTAAAAAAAAGTCTAGAGTGCCATCTGCCATTTAAACTAGCCCAGATTTGCTGTCTGCTATTAAAAACTAGCCTAGAGCTCCGGCTGCTGTTAAAAACTAGCTTAGAGCGCCATCTGCTGTTAAAAACTAGCCTAGAGCATAGTCTGCTGTTTAAAAAAAGGTCTAGAGTGCCATCTGCCATTTAAACTAGCCCAGATTTGCTGTCTGCTAATAAAAACTAGCCTAGAGCTCCGGCTGCTGTTAAAAACTGGTCTAGAGTGCTATCTGCTGTTAAACTAGCCTGGAGCGCCATCTGCTGTTAAAAATTAGCCTAGAGCACCGTCTGCCATTAAAAACTAGCCTAGAGGTCCGGCTGTTAAAAACTGATCTAGAGTGCTATCTGCTGTTAAACTAGCCTGGAGCGCCATCTGCTGTTAAAACTAGCCTAGAGTGCCATCCGATGTTAAAAAAATGTGCCTAGAGCGCCATCTGCTGTTAAAAACTAGCCTAGAGCGCTGTAGTACTTGTACACGTTTATAACTGTTGACCATTGACTTGCACTATATGAATCACCAAAGACCATGGATTCAGCTAAAAATGTTCTTTAATGTTTTACTGAAGAAAACTATGCTGTTTAAATGTTACTGAAGCTAAAAAAAGAAAATGACTAAATTCATGTAAACTTTCTGGTTATTGAAAATTCATGAAAATGCATGAAAAAGCAAATAATAAATCATTAAATGTGAAATAAGTTCTGGTTTCGTGGCAGTATTGTGTTGTAATGATGTTGGGTTGGTCATTCATTCATCTGTGTTGTGCAGGTCAAGAAACATGTCAGGAGTTTCCATTCAGAGAAGGTCTTCCAGTGCAGTGAGTGTGATAAAGCTTTCTGCCGGCCTGATAAACTGCGGCTCCACATGCTGCGCCACTCCGACCGCAAGGACTTCCTGTGCTCCACCTGTGGAAAACAGTTTAAGGTCATTCACAGATGTCCAGATCAATAACTAACATTTCAGATCACTACTGTTCTACAATTAGTGCCACCAGGACATGTAATATTAATAGTATTACAAGTTTTGTCTGTTAGAAATGCACATTTGACAGTAGCTTGAGATTCAACAAAAACAGTAACCGTTTCATTTTATACATTTGCCCAAGAAGTAAATATGTAGCCCTGCTTTGTAGTTTCAGTCGCATTTGTTATGAAAAACAATAACCTAAAGACATTTACTTCAAATATAAAAGCAAAACTAATATGACTTAACAAAAAATACAATAGTTAGGTTATACATTTTCCCCCTTAATTGTTATGCGAAGTACAATCGGCATTATTTATTCAGATTTTTTAAATATTTAGAAACTTTCACCAACAAATTATAAATATTAACAGTAACAATAATTGAAATAATAAAGATAAAAAGGTCGCACTTTATTTTGATGGTCCGTTTGTTGAATTGAAGTTACATTGCAACTACATGCCAACTAATTCTCATTAGATTATAAGTAGACTGTTAGGTTGGGATTGGGGTTAGGGTTGGGGTTCAGGTTAGTGTTAGTGTAAGTTGACATGTCTTGCAAAGTTTCTTATAACCAGTTAAATGTCTGTTGAAGGAGCAGTATCAACAGATATTAAGCAGACAGTCTATTAACACTCAAATGGACCATCAAAATAAAGTGCTTCCGATAAAAAATAAAATAAAAGACAACTAAAATGCAATGGTAATCTAAAAAAGGAATGGATACTACATTCAGGGGTTATGCAGTGTTATTTCACTAAACTAAAATAAACCCTACATAAATAAGGGGACAGAAAAAAATTAAATTGCAATTATAGTGTAATTCCCATTTTTTCACATTACACTTTTAATATATTTAATATGCTTATAATAAAATTTGAAATGAATACATTACTGCAAGTGGTTTTTGTTAGTGTTACTCCAGTAAATCCATGTAAAAGATGGTCATATTTGTGACACAAACTAGTTTATGCTTCATGTCAAAGAGCTCTGTAACGAACTCAAACGGTGGTTATTAATTGGTTAATAATTATTTGAATAATAATTAATTGGTTAATTCATTCATTCATTTTCTTTTTCGGCTTAGTCCCTTTATTAATCTGGGGTCGCCACAGCGGAATGAACCGCCAACTTATCCAGCCTATGTTCTACGCAGCGGATGCCCTTCCAGCTGCAACCCATCACTGGGAAACATCCATACACACTCATACACTACGGACAATTTAGCCTACACAATTCACCTATAGCGCATGTCTTTGGACTTGTGGGGGAAACCGGAGCACCCGGAGGAAACCCACGCGAACACGGGGAGAACATGCAAACTCCACACAGAAACGCCAACTGACCCAGCCGAGGCTCGAACCAGCGACCTTCTTGCTGTGAGGCGAACGTGCTACCCACTGTGCCACCGTGCAGCCCTTAATTGGTTAATAATCAATTTAATAATAATTAATTGGTTATAACTGGTTCAGCAAACCAAAACATGTACAAAATTTTGTCAAGCTGGCAGGAAAAAGGTTGCAAAATCTGATCATTTATTATTCACATATACACAAATGAATGCGATGTATTGTCATGTTTATGCAGTTTTTGAGCTTAAATACATTTTTTTGTGTTTACAGTTTAGAAATGTTAACTGGCATACAATATTTATTTATGCACACATTCTGCATCATTTGAAGTGTTGTTTCTGTTTTGTTGACCAGAGGAAGGATAAGCTACGGGAGCACATGCAGCGGATGCACAACCCTGAGCGCGAGGCCAAAAAAGCAGACCGCATCCACCGAACTAAAGCTCTGAAGCAGAAGGAGCCCACCACCGACTTCGAGAGCTTCATGTTCAAATGCAGACTCTGCATGATGGGCTTCAGGAGACGAGGAATGCTGGTACTCACATTGTCCGACTTTCTTAGGCCTTCAGATTCACTGCAATAAAATAAACATCTAAATTTAAGAAATAAATGAAGGATTTAAGAAGATACAGACTGGAAAAGAAGTAAAATGATCTGCCAGTGCAGTAAGATAATTATAATTGGTCAGATTTCTTGAAAGAAGAAAACTTACCTAGGCTTTAGTAAAGAAAAGAATGTGTTATAAAAGAGTGTATTTAGTCCAATTGTCTTAAAACTAGCTTGTTAATTGCTTTTTAAACAGTTTGCTTTTCTTATTTTGTTTAGTTTCAAGACATTTTCACAGTTAGAAAACCTTTAGAATGGTCATTTATGCCAATGGTGTAGTGGTTAGTGCACCGATCGATCCTTCCCCTCTCTCTGCTCCCCACACTTTCCTGTCAATACTCTCTACTGTCCTGTCCATTAAAGGTGAAAACCCCGAAAAAATAATTCAATAAAAAAAAAAACAATGGTCATTTATATATATTTGGTCTTAAAATGTGCAAAATCATTTAAACTTATAAGATTATTGTAGAATTATATCAGGAACAAACATGCATGCACATTGTTCACAAAATGTTATTCGAATTAAGACTTGACAGGAGTTACAATGCAAAATGCATTATGCCAAGTACAGACTACATGATTTTAGCCCCGATTTTGACTCGCAGACAAATGCCAAATCGGTGCTCGTTTATGTGAGTAACAATCACACAGTGTAAACTATCAAAGACGTGATCTGAGAGAATTGCAGATGAGTCGCCGACACCTATGAGATATTTGGCATGCTAAATATCTGGACCTGTCGGCGATTCAAATCATATTGTGTAAAATGTGTTCTGATTGAAAATAACATCGCCGATTACCTACAGCCAATGAGACAGCAGCATCCACTAGTATGGGTATCTGCAGGCCAGCGGAAAGTTGGGGGAAAAGTTAAAACGGCTTCTTTTTGGTCTATTTGGATCTAAGAAATGGAGGAAAAACTAGTGTAAATTTGGCAGGAGCACCCGTGCCTGTTTGACCTGTCATCTGAGCAATACCACAACCGAGTCGAAAAAGAAAAATGTTGAAGAGAAATTGCTAATTCCCTTCAAAAGCCAGGTGAGCAAAATAAGTACATTTTCTACCCCACTAAAGGCTTCTTTCTCATTATGTAGTTAATAACAAAAGATATGCTACGTGACCTCGCGTTGTTTCCATGTCACTTCTCGCGTGTGTTTGGTTGTGAGAAGTAGTTTGAGGGCCGAGACAAAGTTGTCTGCGATTCTTGCTATTGTAAAGTCATGCAGTGTGAAACCCCGTCGCCGATCCATCTTGCAGTGTAAAGACTGCAGCGACAGAACGCTAGCCCAGATAGTCATGCAGACTACTTTCAAAATCGTGCAGTCTGAACTCAGCATTACTTGTTGCTTTTCAAAATTCTAAATCTTATTTCAGAAAAACATAACATTTTGTTAGTGAACAAGTATAAGTGTAATTGAGCATTTTTTATGGGTAAAACTAAAACAGGTTATTACAGATAAAATAAAAAAAATATTTCTTAAAAAAAAAAAGGCTGGTCTTATTTTTGCTTAATTACAATCAGAGAGCATATAAATAATAATTTAAGTGAAATAACTCACTTTTAAGCTTTACTAAGTAAGAGGAAAAATCTTTAAAAATAAATAATAATTCAAATAATAAATAATCTTAAAACAATCATAATAATCTTACACAATCTGATCTTGCATAGTATTGTTGTATTCTTAAAAAAGATTTATATTATATTTTTATATTATATTAACATTTTTATATTAATATTAAATTAAAATTATTTTCTTTGGCTAGGATTAAGATTGTAACTCTCGACTAGATAAGGAGTTTTTGCAGTGTTTAGTGTCATATAGTGAAATAACTTGTGTATTTCTCACTCTATTGCTGTTTTTGTGTGTGTGTGTGTGTGTGTGTGCAGGTGAATCACCTGTCTAAACGCCATCCTGAGATGCGATTGGAGGAGGTTCCAGAGCTGACGCTGCCCATCATTAAACCCAACAGAGATTACTACTGCCAGTACTGTGATAAGGTTCTGTCTTGTCTCTTTGGTCTTCACAGTTTCTCTTTTTTACTCACAATTTTGCATTAAACTGCCTTTGCAAGATCATATTTTATCACAAATTTAAAGTACACTGAGAAAATTATTAGAGGTTTATATAGATATCAAAATATAGATCTTCATTTTGAATACATCACCTGTGAAATGTTCTGAGTAATTGAGAATCTTGATTGGATAGTTTTACCAGAATAACAGCAAATTCATTCATTCATTCATTCATTCATTCATTCATTCATTCATTCATTTTCTTTCGGCTTAGTCCCTTTATTAAGAAGAACCAAAACAAAGACAGCGTTCCGGCACGGAAAACACATTTTCAAAGCAGAAATCTGACTTCAGCATTGTTTTTCAGATAAACCAGAATGTTCACTTGGCATGTTTCTTAAATATCTGCAAACATATTATGGTGTTTTTATGCTTTATAAAGAGTCAACTTGCATACAGCATCTTTAAAAAAACAATTATCATGACATTCCATGTTTTAAAGCCTTTTCTTTTTTGTTTGCCTACTTTTTGACATTGCCAAAATTATAAGATCCTACAAATGATTTAAGTCATTAGCGGTATTTCTGAAAATAATTGTATTCATTTCTTATATATAAGGTCGTATGACTATTTATAAATAGTAGATTTAGTCATACTGTCCATCCTTTATCTGTTCAGGTGTATAAAAGTGCCAGTAAAAGGAAGGCCCACATTTTAAAGAACCACCCCGGAGCAGAGTTGCCCCCGAGTATCCGGAAGCTGCGTCCAGCAGGGCCAGGAGAGCCTGACCCGATGCTGAGCACACACACCCAGCTGACGGGCACCATCGCCACCGCTCCTGTGTGCTGCCCGCACTGCGCCAAACAGTACAGCAGCAAGGTACAGTCAGTCCACACTGAGGTGATACATATGTGAACCTTGACTGATGCAATTGTCCTAATATATGCCTTTATTTTGTAGACAAAAATGGTCCAGCATATCCGTAAGAAGCATCCGGAATATCAGTACAACAGCAGCAGCAACATCCAGGCTCCTCTGGCCGCTACGGTGATCAGCAGCACTCCTGCGGTCATCACTACAGACGGCACCACTGCGGAGGCTGTGGTGGTGAGTGAAAGACCAAAGAAAACTTCTTAGTCTTAGTCTTAAAGGCTGTCTATAAACTAGTGTGCTCCTAAATGTGTGTTTTCCCCTTGTTTTGAAGACTTAAGCATTCAAATGTAGCATTTTCATACTTCCATTAATGTGGAATGTTAATAAATTTTATGACATCATCAAATCTTCTGTCCAATCAGATGCCCGTTAGTATCTGAAACATCAGAATTCAAGTCAAAATTATTCACCCTCCTGTGAATTTTTTTTTATTTCTTTGTCAAATATTTCCCAAATAATGTTTAACAGAGGAGGGAATTTTTCACAGTATTTCCTATAATATTTTTTCTTCTGGAGAAAGTCTTATTTGTTTTTTTTTGGCTAGAATAAAAGCAGTTTTTAATTTTTCTAAAACCATTTTAAAGTCAATATTATTAGTGACGGCTGCACGGTGGCGCAGTGGGTAGCACGTTCGCCTCACAGCAAGAAGGTCGCTGGTTCGAGCCTCGGCTGGGTCAGTTGGTGTTTCTGTGTGGAGTTTGCATGTTCTCCCCGTGTTCGCGTTGGTTTTCTCCAGGTGCTCCGGTTTCCCCCACAAGTCCCAGTGATGGGTTGCAGCTGGAAGGGCATCCGCTACGTAAAACATATGCTGGATAAGTTGGCGGTTCATTCCGCTGTGGCGACCCCAGATTAATAAAGGCACTAAGCCAAAGGAAAATGAATGAATGAATATTATTAGTGATATTTTTTTCCGATTGTCTACAGAGCAAACCATCATTATACAATGACTTGCTTAATTACCCTAACTTGCCTTGTTAACCCAATTAACCTAGTTAAACCTTTAAATGTCACTTTAAGGTGAATACTAGTATCTTGAAAAATATGTAGTAAAATATTCTGTACTGTTATTATGGCAAAGATAAAAGAAATCAGTTATTAGAAATTTAAATATTAGAAATAACTGTAGTTGTGTTTCAATACAAAAAATAACACTTGTATTAGTAACATTTTTTTCATTTGGTGGTAAACAAAGTGCCCTGTCATCATCAGTTTCTGTCTTTGTCCTAGACTACGGACCTGCTGACTCAGGCCATGACGGAGCTTTCGCAGACTCTGACCACAGACTACCGCACAGCACAGGGAGACTTCCAGAGGATCCAGTACATCCCTGTGTCTCAGGCGGGAGGAGGCCTGTCCCAGCCTCAGCACATACAGCTGCAGGTGGTGCAGGTGGCCCCGGTACGCACACACATGCGCGCGCACACACACACACACACACACACACACACACACACGCACCTTTACTGTTTTTCTTTGCCTTTTTATTCTTATGTGCTCCTATCTTTCCTTTCATCAACAAAAATTTGCCAAAATTTGTTCAGGCAAGTTGCATCAATGCGTTGTTGGTCTCATGGCCTAGAAGTGGTTCTAGGTTCACTAAATAAATAATCTTATTTTAGCATGTTCTTAAAGGCCTTGAAGTGCTTGTTTTTTAAAATTAGTATATTATTTGACTCATATTTTGACATTTTGGTTGAGTAATTTCCCTTTAATGCCAATGAAAAAAAAAAACTTTAGTCAATGTATTGATAAATAACATATTTGATTGTCTTTTATTTGCGGAAAAAAGTTGAAAAAGACATATAAAATTACTTTCAGTTCTCTGTGGTGTGTGATACTCTCACTTTCTCTAATGGTGTTTAGTTTTGTTAATAATTGTTTAGAATTGCTCTCATTTGAGACCATTGTTGAAAATAATATAAAAACATATATATACTGTTTTTTTATTATTAGAGAATAGAAAAACCCCCCAGCTGATTCCTAAGCACAGCATCAGTCATATGTTTTGATCTTCTTATTGCTTCTCTAAACTATATCTTTGAAATCTAAACATTAACTTGTATTTTAAATATGTGATTTGCAATTACATATTTAAATTACAAATTAGATCTGCTTACTACTACTACTACTACTACTACTAATAATAATAATAATTCCTTTCATCTATATAGCGCTTTTCTGCACACTCAAAGTGCTTTTACACATTTTTGGGGGGAATCTCCTCATCCACCACCAGTGTGCAGCATCCACCTGGATGACTCTATGGCAGCCATATTGCGCCAGACCGCACGCCACCTGATTGGTGGAGAGGAGAGTGATGAAGCCAATTATCATATGGGGATGGTTAGGAGGCCATGATGGACAGAGGGCAAATTTGGCCAGGATGCTGGGGTTAAACCCCTACTCTTTTTCAAAGACCACAGAGAGTCAGGACCTCGGTTTAACGTCTCATCCGAAAGACTGCGCTCACTGAGCAGTATAGAGTCCCCTTCACTATACTGGGGCGTTAGGACCCACACAGACCACAGATTGAGCGGCCCCTGCTGGTCTCACTAACACCACTTCCAGCAGCAACCTAGCTTTCCCATGTGGTCTCCCATCCAGGTACTGACCGGGCGCTGCCCTGCTTAGCTTCAGTGGGTGACCATGAGAGAGTTGCAGAGAGCTAGCTGCCGGCTACTGCGTGTCATTTACAGTATGTGTGTCAGAAAAGCGAGTGAATGAAAGCATAAATACACTGCTTGACCAATTCATACGTGATTTATCCATTCATACATGTGGCATTTGGATCTTCTGATAGCTTCTGTAAATTTTTAGAGGCTTTTTTCTTATAAACGAAAGTTTCTGTCTATGAACAGGCATTTCTGATTGGGCTGAGGCTGGGATTTACCGTGTTTGAAGCGAAAGTATTTGATCAACATACTATGTGTGGATTTGTACAACAGTGATAGATCTTTGCAAAATCTCATTTATGATTGATTTGTGTCATTGCAGGCGTCTTCTCCTCACTCTCAGCACTCTACAGTAGATGTGAGTCAGTTGCATGATCCTCACAGTTACAGTCAGCACTCCATTCAGGTTCAGCACATTCAGGTGGCAGAGCCCACAGCGACAGTGCAGACAAATGCACAGGTGAGCAGCTCTTTTTTTTTTGTTTGTTTTTTTTGTTCTAGTGCTACATGCAAATGCATATTTATGTAATGCATACACTTTATTGCCAAATCATTGAATTCAGGAGTTCCAATGGCCACAGCATTTGTGAAATTTCATAACTACTAAATGGTCAACTGTTTTTTTGCATTTGGGAGCAACAGCAGCTCAGCCACGAAATGGTACATGTGGAACACATAAAAAAGTACTATTAATTTTGTGTTTTTGAACAATACTATAGTAAAGCACTTGAATTAATCTGGTGTGGTAATTCTATAGTTGCTATGGTAACACAACAACTGTAGTAATATACACAAATTCCCAAATAGTGTACACTACCTGACAAAAGTCTTGTCGTCGATCCCAGTTGTAAGAGCAAAAAATAATAACTTGACTTCAAGTTGATCATTTGGAAAAGTGGCAGAAGGTAGATTTTTCCGATGAATCATCTGTTGAACTGCATCCCAATCATCACAAATACTGCAGAAGACCTATTGGAACCCACATGGACCCAAGATTCTCACAGAAATCAGTCAAGTTTGATGAAGGAAAAATCATGATTTGGGGTTACATTTGCAGAGTGGATGGCAACATCAATAGCCTGAGTTATCAAGACATTTGTGCTGCCCATAACATTACAAACCACAGGAGAGGGCAAATTCTTCAGCAGGATAGCGCTCCTTCTCATACTTCAGCCTCCACATCAAAGTTTCTGAAAGCAAAGAAGGTCAAAGTGCTCCAGGATTGGCCAGCCCAGTCACCAGACATGAACATTATTGAGCATGTCTGGGGTAAGATGGAGGCATTGAAGATGAATCCAAAGAATCTTGATGAACTCTGGGAGTCCTGCAAGAACGCTTTCTTTGCCATTCCAGATGACTTTATTAATAAGTTATTTGAGTCATTGCAGAGATGTATAGATGCAGTCGTTCAAGCTCATGGGAGTCATACCCAATATTAATTATTTTTCCACTGCACCATGACTTTATATTCTATACTGTACATTATTTCTGTTAAGTGACAAGACTTTTGTCTAAACAAAGTCAGACCTTAATGTCCTAATTAAGTAATTAAAATCAAGGCATGATCAGATTTTATTTTGGTAAAATAAGCTTAATCTAGAGGCCTTTGCCTTTCATATAAGCCACTTCTGATACCAAATGATCAACTAGAAGTCAAATTATTATTTGTTGTTCCTAAAACTTGGATAGGCGACAAGACTTTTGTCAGATAGTGTAGTTTTCTTATTGTTTCTTAAGTATAGGCTATAGTAAAAACTAAAGTATACTACAGTATTTATTACAGTTTGTCAATTCACTATAGTTGCTTGCCTGTCTTCATTGTGTTAAGTGGAAAGTTTGGTGGTGGGAGGATTTTGGTGAGGGGTTGTTTTTCAGGGTTGCGCTTGGCATCTTAGTTCCAGTAAAATCTTAATGCTTCACTATACTAAAAGTTTGGGGAGCATAAAATTGTCCAAAATGTCTGTGGGAACAGTTTGGTGATTGCGTCTTCATGTTCCAACATGCCTGCGCACCAGTGCATAAAGACATGGTTGAGGAAGTTTGGTGTGGAGGAACATGACTTGCCTGCACAGAGTCCCGACCTTAAGCAGACTAAACACCTTTGGGATGAATTATTGAAGAGACTGTTAGCTAGGCCTTCTTGTGCAACATCAGTTTCTGAAATTCCCATAAACACACTGCTAAACAGTGTTGAAAGCCTTCCTTTAAGATTTGACGCTGTTATAGCTGCAATGGGTGGGCCAATTTCATATTAATCCCTACAAATTAAGATAAGGTTAATGTTCATCAGAATCAGAAAGAGCTTTATTGCCAGGTATGTTCACACATACGAGGAATTTGTTTTGGTGACAGAGCTTCTACAGTGCAACAGAAATACAGAGACAGGACAAAAAACAGATAATAAATACATTTTTTAAAATAAAAGTAATAGTGAATGCAAATATACAAATTGACAAGTGTATGTACAGGAATATTACTATATACAACGTTATATGGCAGCTGTTATGTGCAAAATTTGCATGTAAAATATGTTGTTAAATAAGTGTTTATGTGTATAAAAAGTGTAGCAAGTAGTGATGTTTGTTCCACTTCATTCAAGTGTTCATGAGATGGATTGCCTGAGGGAAGAAACTGTTTCTGTGTCGGGCTGTTCTGGTACACAGTGCTCTGTAGCGTCGACCAGAAGGTAAAAGTTCAAAGAGGCAGTGTGCTGGGTGTGAGGGGTTCAGAGTGATTTTGGCAGCCCTTCTGCTTGCTCTGGATAAGTACAGTTCTTGGAGAGTAGGGAGGATTGTACCAGTGATTCGCTCAGCAGTCCGAACTATTCGACATAGTCTTCGGAGGTCGGATTACGTAGCTGAGCTAAACCAGACTATTGAAGTGCAGAGGACTGATTCAATGATGGAAGTGTAGAACTGTTTCAGCAGCTCCTTTGGAAGGTTGAACTTCCTCATGTGTATGTAAAGGCAGATGTCCCAAAACTTTTGGCAATATAGTGTATATTCATGCCAATATATGATGCAAAACACTTTTGCTGACAAATAAATAGGAATAAACGTAATATTTTGATATTATCAGGGGTTCTGTTGGGGTAGTCCACTATTGGATTATTTACTGCATAGACAACCAAAATATATTCAGTATATTCACCTTTAAATAGTTTCTGAATTCCTGGAAAACTATTTAATGTATTATGATTAGAAATTACATGGTTTTATTATCAGAGGATAAAGAATATTAACAATTAAATGATTTGAAATATTTGTATAATTATGGTAGAAAATACAAGAGTTTTATACTTCTGTTTACGGTCACTACTCCTTTTAACACCTTCTACCATCCAATCAGGTGTCAGGTCAGCCTCTAAGCCCCTCCTCTCAGCAAGCGGCTCAGGAGCTGAGCACCGCCCAGTTGACCCCAGTAACCCTGGCTCAACAGACTTTACAGACGTCAACCAATCAGACGCAAGGAGCCACACAACATGCCTACCTGCCCAGCAACTGGAACTACAGGAGTTACCGTGAGTATCTTTAGCAGAAGCATCTGTTTAGGTGTTTATATTAATCTGCATGTATGATGACAGGATCATATTTTCCTCTCAGCCTCTGAGATCCAGATGATGGCTCTTCCTCACACTCAGTATGTGATCGCTGAGGCCAGCACCCCCGTCACAGCAGCTGTCAACAGCAGTCAGGTCAAAACGGTGAGTCTGATCAAATGTCTGGACTCTATATTTAGGACAAATTCTGGGTATCAGTTCAGATGACCAGATTCCATTAAATTCTGAATCACAAGATCTTCATTTGATTCTCAGTTAAATTCAGTGAATACCAGAGCTATTGATATTTCAATAAAATTAGCAGTGAACACTATTTTAGCTAAATGGGTACATTAAGCTGTATTAGATGCTTGAAATTCATGATATGATTTTGTTTTTTCAAAGTCAAAGACCACAGGAACCCCATTTAATATATCTATAGACACACACTTACTACTAGATTCTAAATTCAACATATATTAATAGAGCTATGAAACATATTCGTTTAAGAGCAATAGATGTATTTAATTTATTTTTTATTAATATGAAACTGTGTGGCGACGCGGTGGCGCAGTGGGTAGCACGTTCGCCTCACAGCAAGAAGGTCGCTGGTTCGAGCCTCGGCTGGGTCAGTTGGCATTTCTGTGTGGAGTTTGCATGTTTTCCCCGTGTTGGCGTGGGTTTCCTCCGGGTGCTCCGGTTTCCCCCACAAGTCCAAAGACATGCGGTATAGGTGAATTGGGTAAGCTAAAATTGTCCGTAGTGTATGTGTGTGAATGAGTGTGTATGAATGTTTCCCAGTGATGGGTTGCAGCTGGAAGGGCATCCGCTGCGTAAAACATATGCTGGATAAGTTGGCGGTTCATCCCGCTGTGGCGACCCCAGATTAATAAAGGGACTAAGCCGAAAAGAAAATGAATGAATGAATGAAACTGTGTATTATTAAGCTGTTGTCACTTTAAAGGGCACCTTTGATGAAAATCATCTTTTGGAAGCTGTTTGGACAGAGCTGTGTGTAGGTATAGTGTGTCCACAGTCATATTGGAGTGATAGAAACACAATAAGTCTCTTTTTTTTTTCTTTTTTTTTTTTTCTGACATTAAAATAGGATCCAAATCCCTCCCATTTTGAGGCCCACCGCAGCATGACGTAGGAGTGTGGTTTCCCTGCCCACCGAATTGATTGACAGCCGCGTATTAACATGTCTCCATATAATGTGTATAATCATATCAACAAGACAGGACGTGCGCAAAGCAACCGGGATTAAAAGATCTGTTGAACTCACTGTGATCATCAATCATCATCAAATGTAATCAAGAATAAGTTTTACACGTTTAAAACGTTTGTAAAACAGTGCATGTTTGTAATGAATTACAGCGATTTTACTGTCTTAATCACCACAGCCGCATGTCAGTACAATTATATAAGAAGACGCTTCAATCCCGGTTTATCCATACAGCAGCGGATATTAGCGTGTAACCGGTCACATTTGCCGTAAACTTTGGAACGACATTGTGTCTGATTCATCGTCGCAGAAAGGCTTGAATTAACTCCACAACAAATACATCAAAATAAATAATAATAAATACTGTAATATTGTATTTACATTAAACCACTATATATTTTTTTCATGCAAGTGCACTTGGGCACATTTGCAGAACAAACATTAAATACGTTTAAAACCAATTCAACTCTAAAAAGAGCACAGCATCAGAATTAACTTTAAAACATGTACTTCTCGAGGTTTGGTCCTGCTTCAGAAATAATTCCTCTACAGTCACCTTTCCATCAAGCAAGTTTCTCGTGTCAGCCCAATTATTGATTGGTGATGTCACCGACCGAAGCGAGAGGTGGCAGTAACTCACCAAAAAGTTTGTTTTCGACCACCGTAAAACACGAAGAAGAAGAAATCGTCATTCTTGCTATCATATGGATTTACTTTCATCGGCCAAGCACCCACCTCACAGCTCTGTGAATGTCGGTAGCTTGACTTAATGATCCGCGATCTGTAAATGTAGCTTGTGTGGTTGCTACTGCACTACTTGCTTAAAATAATAGCTTCGCTTTAGGCTTTTTACTTGTAGCAACGCTACTATCCAACACTGCTAAGCTCTAAGTCCGTGTTTCCCAACCCTGTTCCTGAAGGCACACCAACAGTACACATTTTCAGCCTCTTTCTATTCAAACACGCCTGAATCAAATCATCAGAACATTAGAAGAGACTCCAAAACCTAAAATGAATGGGTCAGATAAGGGAGACATCCAAAATATGTACTGTTGGTGTGCCTTCAGGAACAGGGTTGGGAAATACTGCTCTAAGGTTACCCAACTATAATGACTATAATGACTACTGAGAAACCCGGAAATGTGAAAAGGGTCCATTCTAGAAAATTCCATGACTGCCGGAAGCCTGTGTAAATTGCATTTTAGAGCAATTGTCAGGATTCTTATGGTCATGGAAAACCTGGAAAAGTCATGGAATTTTGGCATGGCATTTTCCAGGCCTGGAAAAGTTTTGGAAAAACAGAAAAATCCACAAAGTTTTGGAAAAGTCATGGAAATTAGTTTAACAAATATCTGTATACTTGAATTAGGGCTGCGCGATATTGGAAAAATCTGACATTACGATATTTTGTATTTCTGTGATAAATATTGCGATGTGAATACAGTTTCACCAGATGATTTAACAGGTTTATTTGGATTGATTGGGGGGATTTTGTAGGGCAGTGACTCTCAAATAATATATAACAAATAAATTACAAGCATAGATAAATAAAATATAGTAAAGATAACAGTGAATTATAGTTTTCAGGTATTCACTATTCAGGTACAGATATTGAATAATCAACACAGCATAGTCTTCATTGTATATTATTTAATCTTTAATAAAGTTACAAAGCAATTCTTGTTGCCGGATGTTTTAAAATTTGAAATATTGAAATGTTCGCACAGGCCTTAAAGGGACAGTTTACTCAAAGATTAAAATGTACTCACTATTTACTCACACTTCACTTGTTTCAATACTATACGAGTTATTAAATTATATTCTTTTTGTGTTCATTTAAAAAAAAGAAAACTCATAAATGTTTGAAACAAGTGAAGGGTGTAATGAAAATGGCAAGTCATTTCTGGGTGATCTCTTAAAAATGCATGCAGATGATAAACTTTTACTCCATTATGATTAAACTCTATATTAAACTATAATCCCAACATTGCATATCTTGCGATGTGACTATTGCGGATGCACACATTGCGATATCGATGCTGAAATGATATATTGTGCAGCCCTAACTTGAATATAGGTTAGTTGTCTTTACTTCTTTTCTGTCTTTGGCCAAAAACTTGCTCTCACATTGTTAGTGCGGTGTAAGCATTATCAAAATCAATTTTACATATATAGATATAAAAAAAAATGTAAACAAAATAGATTGTTGCGTGTTCTATGATATGCTGTAATAAATTTGAATGTCATTGTTTTTCTTATAATTTACCATGTATATGTAGACATTTCATGAAACATTACGTCATGAAAATGTACTTGAAAGTTCTGGAAAAGTATTGGAAAAGTCATGGAATTTTAGTAGTAGAAATGTGTATGAACCCTGAATTGTGATTTTGTTTCTGGTGTGTTACAGACACACTATGTGATCTCAGAAGGACAGACGGAGCTGGACGGTAAGCAGGTGAGCATCCCATCCGCTGCCACACAGGTTCACCCTGATCCACTGGAGCAGCCGACGGGTGGCCAGCAGACCACCACACAATACATCATCACCACCACCACCAACGGGACGGGGGCCAGCGAAGTCCACATCACCAAACCCTGACACACAACAAACAAACAGATCAATGACCTTACATGAGCAGACAGATTTATTTTTATTCCCTTAAAGAGCGAAAACAATGAACTTTAAATAGTCAAGATGTTTTTTTTATGAAATATGAGAACACTGGAGTGGTTAACTGTGTTTCTAGAGACCCAAAAAGAGCTAATTTCAGGAGCTACCATTACTTGTGCCATCCTGCCTATTTTATTATCTCATTTAATTGATTGTTTTCCCTTTATTTGTATTTGTTTCATTCAGTAAAGTATTGAGAGATTATATTTTTTCATTGTTTATTAAATTGGATATAATGTTTGAATTTCTGAAGAACACACAGTTTAATGTGTTTCAATCAGGTTCTGTAGTCTCAAACATTCTAAAGGAGAACTAAAATGATAATCCTAAATCAGGGGTGCTCGAAATCGGTCCTGGAGGGCCGGTGTCCTGCAGATTTTAACCTCAACTTGCCTCAACACACCAGCAAGGATGTTTCTAGTAAGCCTAGTAAGAGCTTGATTAGCTAGCCCAGGTGTGTCTGATTGGGGTTGGAACTAAACTTTGCAGGACACCAGACCTCCAGGACCGAGTTTGGGCACCCCTGCTCTAAATTCAACACTACAAAAAATGATTTTCTTAGATTTTGTTTGTCGTTTCTTGTCCAAATATCAAAAAATTCTTAAATCAAGAAGCATTTTCTAGACAAGCAAAAAATATGGTATTGCTTTCAGAAATAATATGCCAAAATTAAGTGTGATTTTCCTTAAAACAAGCAAAATAGAGCCAATGGCGTAAGCAAAATATCATTGTTTTTCATTTTGACATGATTATTTTGCTTAATTTTGAAATATTATTTCTTAAAACAAGAAAATATTTCTTGCTTGTCTAGAAAATACTTCTTGATTTAAGAATTTTTAGATATTTGGACTAGAAACAAGACAAAAAAATCTAAGTAAGAAATTAATTTTTGCAGTAAAAGCATTATACTTTGCATAGAGAATTTCGTGACATTGACATAAGCAGTGTCACAATGCAATTTCAATAATACCTATTCTTTGGTTTTGGGGTGAAATATCCATCCATGCACCTCAAATATTATAATTCAGCATTGATACAGTAGTTCAAATATCATATAACCAATGAAAATGAAAGCAAAACCCAAATTTAGGAAAATAAAACTGTAATATGGTCCATGGAAGGAGCCGCCAGCCAGAATAATGTTCAGATGAAGACTGAACACAAAAATTCCCATTATTCTGTGTGTTATCTGTTTAAATGACTGGAGAACTTGTGTTTTTCATGGAAGTTGTGTTTATGGACATAGTATTTATTCGGGTTTTGCACATCCATCAGTAAAGCACTGCTGCATCTTTATAACCTGAAAAGGGAAACGTATCTAACATACGCTATTTATATTGAAAGAAACTTGTACAATGTAAAAAGATTAAAATGGGTATGTGTACTAGGTTCTAAGTATTGTTGTAATTATTGACGGTTTCTGTACAGTAATGCGCCTCAGTGTCTCTGGGTTGGTGTCTCCTGTTGTTCCTAGTGATGGGAAATAAACATGCTTTTATACACTTGATGTCTTCACTTATTTTGTATTTGTTTTCGCTGGCTTTTAAAGGGGCTACACGTGAGAATTTTTCATGTGATTTGTGTGCTAATGTGTGAACAGCTTGTAAGGAAGCTTAAAAAATTAAACCTAGGTTTTTTTTTTTTTTTGGAAAGTCTGTCAACTGATTTGTTTACATCTCAAACTCAATTCCTGGAGGGCCACAGCACTGCACTCCAACTAATCAAGGTGTTCAAGACTACAAGAAACTATTAAGCAGGTGTGAGTTGGAGCTAAACTGCAGAGCTGTGGCCCTCCAGGAATTTAGTTTGAGACCATTGGTTTATGTGAATGCCAAAGAAATAACCAATGGAACCATTTAGCAATGTTAGGGGAACGTTCTGTGTTTGATAAGCTTTTTTCACCACTGCCATTTCTGCTTTTTATTTTAATGAGAGGAGCATACAGCACAGTTACTGTACATAACCATCTTAAGGTTTCTCTCAGCAGTTTTGATGATGTATATATACACACACACACAATCTTTTTTTCTACACAATGTTCTGTTTGCTCATCAGAGTTATGGAGTAATTAAAGAGCCCCAATCCCCTGACTTTTTAAAAAAGCAATGTAAAAAAAAAAAGAAGCTCTTAATTTATGCAAATTACCGCATATTTATGTAAAGAAAATTCTAAGGTAAATCAACTAGAGAAGTATGGTGATAAGCATTTTTAAAAAAAAATCTTTTTGGTTTAATTAATGTTATAATTATTATTTAAAACTGTAACACGGTTATTTCTTTTTATTTCGGCCATTATATATATTTAATATAATATATTTATTTATTTATCATGAAACCATAGAAACTGGATGATTCGTGAACGCGCGCGTTTGAAAACCGTTTTCAAATTCAAACCGACTGTGAGAGACTTGAAGATGGAGAAAAATCAACCGTGGTGGAGCAAACATGCAGCGTCTCGCAAAAGAAAAGCTCTCTAACGTTAAAAGAAGCGAAATGTATGAAATTACCGACGTGTTCAGCGCCTCAAGTGTGCAGTTCAGTTTCATCTAACATTCACGTCGTTTACTGCAGGTTGTGTTCGTCAGCGTTGCTAGCTGTTAGCAAATGTTAGCAATGTTATCAAAATAACTCTAAAACACATACTGTTTTGCAGAGTATTCAAAGTTACATTAGCAGGCAAATATTCTAAGCAAACAAATCAATGTCAATATGTTTTATGTAGATATCATTTTACACTTGTTACTTACTTGCTTTGACATTTTAGCCCTTCAAAAACTAAACGCTGCCGATTTGTGAAGTTAAAAACGTTTTTTTCTTCCCCATTTTATACATAAAGGTGGTCAACTACTGACTGTGGATCAGGGTCTCACCAGTTCACCCAGGGAGAGAGATGAATAACGTGACAGGTGAAAAGATTTATTTGTATGGAATATACTATAATATGCAAATATATAAATATACTATGAATATACTTTTGGGGCGACACGATGGCTCAGTGGTTAGCACTGTCACCTCACAGCAAGAAGGTCGCTGGTTCGAGTGCCTGCTGGGCCAGTTGGAATTTCTGTGTGGAGTTTGCATGTTCTCCTTATGTTGGCTTTTGTTTCCTCCGGGTGCTCCGGTTTCCCCCACAGTCCAAAGACATGCGCTATAGGTGAATTGAATAAACTAAATTGGCTGTATTGTATGAGTGTGAATGAGAGTGTATGGGTGTTTCCCAGTACTGGGTTGCGGCTGGAAGGGCATCCGCTGCGTAAAACATATGCTGGAATAGTTGGTGGTTCATTCCGCTGTGGTGACCCCCTGGTAAATAAGGAACTAAGCCGAAGGAAAATGAATAGATTGGTAAGAATTAAAGAATTTTATATGCACAATGTGGTGGCAAACAAGACACTTGATGTCAAGCGGATTTTGACACGGGCATGTCTAATAGCTCATAGTAATATGTGTTAGCTACCTCTTTGCAAATATGATCAAACATATTTGCAAGTTGGTCGATCTTCACACAGATGAATATAGCTGCTTGATTATGGGAGAAATCATAATAACGATTGTTTTGGTCTACTAAGTTTTCCCCTTTATTGAATTGGATTAACTAAATTGGCGAGAGGGGTCTGGCTGCAGACTCGGTGCAGATGCAATCTGAGCTGCATCCAAAGCTTTTTAATGCGCTCACCTAACCCCACCCCTAACCCTACCTCTCACAGGGACGTCACTAGCTCCATTGAGTGCATTGTGTCTGGCATTGCATCTCTGAGCGATGCAATCTCAGCTTGCATCATAAAGGCTGCATCCAGATACTATTGAAATTGGCTGTAGTGTATGTGTGTGAATGAGTGTGTATGGATGTTTCCCAGTACTGGGTTGCAGCTGGAAGGTCATCTACTGTGTAAAACATATGCTGGATAAGTTGGCGACCCCTGATGAATAAAGGGACTAAGCCGAAGGAAAATGAATGAATATACTTTTATATTTAAGTTGTTTAAAAAATATACACTCGCTAAAAATTACTTGTATTAGTATATTGTTAAAATTGACATTGACAACAGTTTTGAGGTGATTTTCTAAAGATTAACGTTACATCTTTGTGTCCGCAAATTACAAATATTGTGGCTGTTTCCTATAAATAAAAAAATACATAGACGTCTTGGAAAGTTGTTGGTTACACTTTATCCTAAGGTGTCTTTACAGTATAACTATTCAAGTACTGAGTAATATGAATTATTTACACGTACTTACTACTATATATGATTTAAGGTTAGAATGTAGGTTAGGTTCAGGGTGTTATGTGTAATTATTCATAATTAATTGTAATTAATATACAGGGTTCCCACGTGTCATGGGATTTCTGGAATATCATGCAATGTTTAAAGCTCTATTCCAGACATTGACAGTCAGGGAATTTTTATATATTGATAATATTTTAACATATTATTTTAATGTTACATTATTAATATATAAGCACAACAGTGGCCTGATTTTCATTAGATGTCACAGAAATTCAGCTTTTTTGTCAGGGACGGTCAGGGAATTTGATATTTGACTTAAAGTGCGCAGAATGTACAGTAGTATATACAGAACATGGACAGAACCTTACAATAAAGTGTTACAAAATTCTGTTACTTCTACACTTAGAGAAACAAAAGTGATACTTAAAATGGCCCAATTATGGTACTTAAAGCATTACATGTATCAAAAAACACTTTCATTTTTTTAAAATACATTTTCACAATGAGTCTCAAATGATTGTTTGTTTAATTTGAACATTAGAAATAGCCTAGATTTAAAACCTGATGACTCGTTACAGCAGTTCATTTTACATTTAAATATAACAACTCTGTTTATCCTGCAATTTAAACTTCTATAAAGTCGATTTTTACATTTAAAGAGAACCGCTCTGTTTCATATCTATGGCTCTGTTTATCCTGCAATTTAAACTTCTATAAAGCCTAATATATAATTTGTGAACACGCGGGCGTTTGATAATGGTTTTCAAATTCAAACTGACTGTCTGTGAGAGACTTGTCTTGAATAAATCGTGGTGGAGCAAAAGAAAAACTAACGTTAAAAGAAGAGAAATGTAGGAAATTACCGACGTGTTCAATGCCTCAAGTGTGCAGTTCAGTTTCGTCTAACATTAACGTCATTTAGTTTGTGTTTGTCAGCTTAGCTAGCTGTTGCAAATGTTCGCAATGCCCCAATTATCAAAATAACTCGCATTACTCTGCAAAATAGTATGCATTTTAAAGTTACATTGGCAGGCAAATATTCAAAGCAAACAAATCAATGTCAATATGTATTTTAGTATTTTTTATGTAGATATCATTTTACATTTGTAACTTACTTGTTTGACATTTTAGCCGTTTAAAAACTAAAGCCTGACGATTTGTGAAGTTTTTTCTTCCCCATTTTATACATAAAGGTGGTCAGCTAAGTTACTGACTTTGGATCAGGGTCTCACAGATTCAACCTGGGAGAGAGACGAGTACAGGTGAAAATTTTAATTTGTATGAAATATACTAGGGTGGCGCAGTGGCTAGTGCTGTTGCCTCACAGCAAGAAGGTCGCTGGTTCGAGTTTGTTGCGGAGTTTGCATGTTCTCCCCGTGTTCGCGTGGGTTTCCTCCGGGTGCTCCGGTTTTCCCCACAAGTCCAAAGACATGCACTATAGGGAAATTGGGTAAGCTAAATTGTCCGTGGTGTATGTGTGTGAATGGGAGTGTATGGGTGTTTCCCAGTGATGGGTTGCGGCTGGAAGGACATCCGCTGCGTAAAACATGTGCTGGATAAGTTGGCGGTTCATTCCGCTGTGGCGACCCCAGATTAATAAAGGGACTAAGCCAAAAAGAAAATGAATGAATGAATGAAATATACTATTGTTAAATATTTTGTATTTAAGCCCTTTAAAAAATTAACACACACTAACAATTGCTTAGTGATTACTTAGTAATTACATATTTGTTAGCACTCTAAATGATCTAAATGAACAAAACTTTGAAAGTGCACTTAAAAAATGAATAAATAAAATTAAGTGCGTACTTATGTGTTTTAGGAAATATAGCCAGTCAGGTGTAAGCTTTATTTCCTTTAATTAATTAATTATTTCTGTATTGTTTATTATACTTTTAAAATTTAAAGTAGGCCAACACTACAAATGTACACCAGTATGATTAAGCATATTTATTTTTCTACTTTCACTGGGCAAGTGTTGCAAATATTTTTTTGCACACAGCTGTCTATTTTGTGTCATGCACTGTGATGTGTGTTGTGTGTGTGTGTGTGTGTGTGTGTGTGTGTGTTAGATCTGGGAGTGGCATAAGCTGGCACAGGTGTGTTGGGCAGCGCCTGACTTCCCTCACTGCATTCCTTACATACTCTTCTTAAAACCCAACATGGACAACAATAAACATTAGTGTTTGATGAATTAAACCTGCTGGACCGACTGGTACAACCAGAAAGTCCAGTGTCCAGTTTCCACGGCATGGTTTGAGGAACCCAAACACTTCTCCGCAGGACGTCTGTGAGGATACATGCCTCAGCTGAGCGCGGGACATGTGTGGAGCTGCTGGCAGAAGAGCAGGGCAGTACAGCATGTACAGGTGGAGGACAAACAGATGATCAGCCGTGAGGTGAAGCATACCCAGAAAGGCCAGTGGAGACACATGAGGTGGGTGTTTGGAAACAATTGTGGAATTAAATGTGCTTTAGATCTTATATTGAAGTAGAAGTGTTCTTACAGTTTATACTGAAATCAAAGGTCACTAATATGTATTTAAGAGACTCAACATGGCGGCACGGTGGCTCAGTGGTTAGCACTGTCGCCTCACAGCAAGAAGGTCGCTGGTTTGAGTCCCGGCTGGGCCGGTTGGCATGTCTGTGTGGAGTTTGCATGTTCTCCCCGTGTTTGCGAGGGTTTCCTCCGGGTGCTCCGGTTTCCCTCACAGTCCAAAGACATGCGCTATAGGTGAAAAATTGCCCATAGTGT
>CAIGQV010019081.1:8631233-8656968 GCA_903798115.1 Danio jaintianensis | reverse complement strand
GATAGATAGATAGATAGATAGATAGATAGATAGATAGATAGATAGATAGATAGATAGATAGATAGATATAGTAAAAAATGCAGGCTTCCATACAATTCATTCATGTTTTCCCGAGTTAACTTAAAACATTTTAGTGGATTGGATAAAAACAACATAAAACAATTGTTGAAATTCTTAAAACACAAGTTGTCCCAAAAACATCTCAGGAATGATGTTGTTTCAATTCATTTTAAATTAGTTTAAACAATCAACAAAAATCTGTGTGTTTTTTAGTGTAGATAGATAAATAGAATTTGTAAATGTTATATATATATATGGAGAGAGAGATTTCCCATAATATTTAAGGTCTGAAAACAATATTTTACTTATTATTTTTTACAAATAAAATGTTTGAAATTATTATATTTATTTGTAGTGTTTTTTTCTGCCTTAGCAAACACCAGCAAAAAGGGCCAGTTGTAATTCTTTCTGTAACTCAACATTAAACCAATAAAACAACATTTCCTTCCTAAGGCCTTGGTCTTTGATGGCACTTTGAGATATGAACCAATCACGGGGAGCGTCTGCTGCTTAGATAAATGAGAAACTCGGAGGAAAAGTAAAATCCTTCACTTTTATGATGGAGTGCTCTGCGAGATCTGCTCAAGGACGAGATGTCGGTGAAGAGTTTTCCAAATGTTCATGTGTTTGTCCAGATATTCTCACTGTGAAGAGCTCGGCCTTGTGCAGCTCCACCCTCATTCACTTTTGAGCAGAATAAGTTTGTAATAGAATCATGTTGGAGCCTAGTTTTATATGGGTTTATATGCAAGATAAAGATTCATTCATTTCCCTTCGGCTTTTATCCATTTATTCATCAGGGGTCGCCACAGCGGAATGAACCGCCAACTTATCCAGCATATGTTTTACACAGCGGATGCCCTTCCAGCTGCAACCCATCACTGGGAAACACCCATACACTCTCATTCACACACATACACTACGGACAATTTAGCTTACCCAATTCACCTATAGCGCATGTCCTTGCACTTGTGGGGGAAACCGGAGCACCCGGAGGAAACCCACGCCAACACGGGAAGCCTGAATTAAATTCACACATACAAAATAAATGTATTAAAGTTTCATCATCCTTACCACAAAATGTAAAATTACTCGGAATATCAACATATTTGTAAATAAACGAGTTAACCGGATATTTTATTTTATGCAACATTTTTAAAGTGGATTTCTTTAGTTTTATTGGGAAGAAAGTATTTATGATGCAACAACCAAGCTTTTCTTCAGTCTATATTATTAATTAATGCAAACCAATGGAAACAATACGATTTCCTTGCTGAAGAATTAGATGAATATGTTTATTATTACATTTAAAATGCAACAAGTTGTTAGTAATGGCGGGAGCTTCGTGACATCAATTTTAGAAGGCTAGTTCTAGAATGTAAAGGCGCGCAGCTCCGGATTACGTCAGTTGGTGTGTGGTCGAGCAATAGTGATTTACAGATTGGATTTGCTGGTTCACTGTTTTACTATTTGCGATTGTTTTAGCGACTCAACGATGCGACTTTTTAGACATTGTCGAGTTCATCCATTGGTAGAAGTTCAGGTGCAGGAACACCATCCCACTGCACCTGCACCACCCGAGCCCAGCATTAACATGGAGGTTCGTCCTGAAACTCCTGTTGATGCCGACGACAGAAAATGGTGGAAGGTTTCCTCTTTCTTCAAATGTCTTAAACGACAAGAAAAGAGCAGCTCAAGTCACCAGCAACAACTGAGTAAGATTGTGAAGCAGGAAAAAGACGAGGAAAAGTCATAACATGACAATATTCGGACAATACATATATATATATATATAAAATATTATAGTTTTACAGGACAGATTATCAAAGCGTTAATCGTCATTAATTCACATATAATGTCTGTCCTGTCAATACAGTATTTATGTAAAGCTCAAAAATTGTCGTGCCAGGGTGTCACTGAAATTTGGCCCGGCGATGGGCTGCTGTTTGGCGGGGAACTGCGTGCCTCAGCCCCGCCTCAGCGCTTCACTCGTTATGACTCCGAATACATATTTAACATAAAGGTTAATTAAATTCCTCTGGCTTTAAATAAATAATTTAAACCAAAGTAAAGTGCAGAGTACCGACTGTAACCCAGGTTTTCAGTGTTTCTTTTCTATATAATGAGAAACTAATAGCATAGGGGAAAATAGCATACAGAACCTCAGCTTCTCTTAATGTATACCTTATTCTTTCTTAAGCATGTGCAATCTGCCTGATACTGTTAATGTAACCTTCTATAGGCCTAGTTAAAACATATACTTATTCTGCAAAATATATTTGTATAACAAAAAACTTTCAATTAATCTGCTTCTGTAATTTGTTTCATACAGAACTGTTAAAATTCACCTTTCAAGGCAAGTACATTATAAGTAACTTAGAGCAATTCCAGCGTTATGGACGTGACATTTGCAGTAAAAGTTCAAAACATAAATTCACAGAAAAAGTATACCTTAACATTATATTGAAACATCTGTTTATATTTTCCAAAACAACTAAACAACTAAACTATCACAAAAATATCAATCTGTAAACATTTTTTAGATTTTAAGTGAGGGAAATAAACATGCGTTATGGATGTGATGCAAAAAGTTATCAAGTTTACAGTATACAGCATTGTAGAAATTCTGTGATTTAAACTGCACAGACCACAAGAAATAATGCTAATCAAATGCATAAGAGCTGGCTCACTCTAGAACAAAAATGATTGATTTTATTTTATTTTACATTTATGAGGAAAAAGCTTCGTTATGGATGTGACAGATGTGAAATTGCCACTTGTGTGACTTTGGTAAATCAAATATAATGGTTTGAAGACAGAGAAATTTTTAAGTACTGTAAAATACTTGCTTACGCAAATAATGTAGAAACGGTTTTGCTATTTTGGTGGAAACTAAATTTTTTTTCATGGCAAGGTTGACATTTGCATGGAATTGCTCCTTACTAAATTACCTGAAAATTAAAATAATCCCTTACCTTACTTTAAAAGTAATTTAACAGTACACTAATTACAATTACAGTACTTTGTAACTAATTACACCCAACGCTAGGCCTGTCACGATATCTATTTTTTGTTGTACGATATATTGCACCAAAATATATTGCGAGAAACGATATTGTCATTTTAAGACCATTTTATGCCATTATATAATGCCAGAATGACAATATAATATCACAATGCAAGTACACTCTTCCAAAGAACACATCATATTTTATTCTAAAGAATATTTCATTTATAGTCATTTTAATAATCAGGCATTAGAATCAGAATGTGAAAACGCATCTCCTAAATAAATAATAATAAACAATAACAAAAAAGTGCAAGGTAAAAAGTAACAGAGGCTGCGATATCTGCTACCAGATCTATTTTCAGTTGTCAGACACCCTCATGAAAATATACTATAGTAATTTATAGTAAATACTATAGTGTTTTATTAGACATACTGACCCTGACACCTCCAATAGAGATAGAGAGGTTGCACAATCAGTTAAAATGTTGCTAAAATTGTTTTTTATGTATGGGCGATATATATAGCATCACCAAAAATGATTGAGGTCATGTCCATGTGGTGTGCGATATGTCCATATATTGATTATTGTGATAGGCCTACCCAACACCGCATAAGATACAGTGTAATTCCCTGACACTTATCTCACCCTCACTTGATGTCAAAACTGAAATTAGTGATTAAAATAATGCCACAATATACTGAAATGGAAAAAGACTGCATTTGTTGTATTACTCTGTTATTATTTGTTTTTAATAAACTCTTCTGTCATCTCCAAACAAGACACTCTTCCATGTGATGAGGCTTCTGTTGATGCTGCTGAGGAGAAGGAGAGAAAGAAGTGGTGGAGAAGATTGTTCAGAGTTCAGAAGAGCAGCTCAAAGCGAGAGCAGGAGGAGAGTGAAGCTCAACAACCTGAAGAACAGAACAGTGAAGCTCTGACTTTTGAAGAGCAGGAAAAACTGACGGCAGCAGAATCCAGTGATGGTAAGTGACATGATTGTGGCAGAAAGTCATCATTTATACCCAGATTTCAATTTCAGTTCAATGATTTCTTAAAGAATTCAAAAGCGATTTGTTTTATAGGATCATAACTTTAAAAGCTTATAGCTTTAATGCCTATTTCCTCATGTTTTAAGGGGATAGTTCACCCATAAAGGACAATTCAGTCCTCATTTACTCTCCCTTGACTTGTTTCAAACCAGTTTGTTTTTTTTGGTCTGTTAAACACAAAGGAAGACCTATTGAAGGATTTTGGAAACTGGTAACCATTGACTTCCGTAGTATTTGTTTTTCTTATGGACGTCAGTGGTTATAGGATTCCAACATTGTTGGAAATGTCATCATTTGTGTTCAACAGAATAAATAAAATAAAATAATAAATAAAAATAACAAAAGCTGAACTATCCCTTTAATGTCCCATCAGTAATGAATTTATGTAAAATTAGAATTAATAAAAGAATTCACATCAACAGCACACTTAAATCAACTTATACTGTAAGGGGAAATATACAGTTTTAACCCAAAAATGACCAGTCTGTCAGATGAAGAAGAGCCGGAGTCAGAGATTCAATTAAAATAAAAAAAGGTTTACTGAAGATAGTTTGCAGTTTCATCAGCAGAAGCCAGCTTCAACACTATAAAGAGTTCATAGGCCGCTCTGCTTACAATCTCAAAACAACAACAATTATACTCTCAATAATGTTCTGTAACTTCAATTTAGGATAATGAAACATTTTCAAAGTTAGTGACAATATTCATACAACAGGGACAAAATATTCCCCCAGGACAACAAACATTATTGCACTATAGATATGAATATTGTAACAGCTCATAATAAAGCTTGCTTTAGGTGTTGAACTCACAAAGATTTAATCTTAACATTCTCTGGCCAGTTTTGCCTTGTTTTACAAAGTTTTAATCAAGTTTTCTTGTTCATAATCAATGTCTATTCTGAAAACAATTAGCTGGGTTGTTTTGTATTTTAAAGATTTAAATATTTATTAGTATTTAATAGTATTTTAAAAAGCATTTATGTTTCTTAAAATGCTAATTTTCGCTGCTGCAGTATAAATATGAAACAACCCAGCTAATTGTTTTCAGAATAGACATGAAGAATATGGCCAGATGTTTATCTCTGGATGTTAAAAAAACTTTTATATTTCCTTTATATATTCATGTCATTCATATTTGTGCTTAAATAGTCTTAAAATAGACAAATGCATATTAAGCATTATTAAAATTTAACGACTACTGAATACCAATTTGTAAGTGGTATAATAAAAATCACATGTAGTAATATTCCACTTAATATGTCATTTTAATTGCCTTTTTGACATGCAAAGAATCATTTTACCTAATTTTGCATTTGTGCAAAACCACTACATACAGTTGAAGTCCAAATTATTAAATTAATTAATTAAATATTTAAAAATATTTCCTAAGTGCTCTTTAACAGATTTTTCTAAACAATAATTTTAGTAACTAATTTCTGATAGGTTAATTTATTTAGTTATTTAATTATTTAACCAGGAATGTCCCATTGAGATACAATATCTCTTCCATCAGAGAGTCCTGGTCAAGACAGGCAGCATAGGACAGAGTTACAAAAAATAAAAAATTACATATCACATAGACATACACAAAAATAGTATAAACCATAATCAATTGTTAAAACGTGCACTGCTCTAAATTGACAGTCTTTAAAATATTTTTAAATATAGCGATAGATGGTATGGATTTCATAATGTATGTAGTATAACTTGAAGCTCATTCCATACATATGGAGCATATGGAGAATGCAGATCGACCTAACTCTGTGTGAAAAAATGGCATCTTAAGTAAGAGTATATCTGCCGATCTGGTATTGTAAGTATTTGAGCAGTACTCCAGCAATCTAGATATATAATGTGGTAATTTACCACAGTAATTTAGATTAATTAGGCAACCCAGCAGGCACACAACATCATAAGACGTTAATATTAGCTTAGATTTAGGTCGTGACTGACGTCAGGTGACCAAAATTCAATGTCTAGCCAGCGTCTAAGGACAACGTTATTCTGACGTCCAATAACGACGTCAGATGACGTTGATATTTGGTTGTTGTTGGAAAGTGACCAAAATCCGACGTCGAGCCAACATCTTAAACCAACGTCATATTGACATCAAATACTGACATTTATTCGTCAGGTATGGCAACCAAAATCCAACATCTGATAGACTTCATAGTGGTAACGTCCACACAACGTCAAGCTGTAACATCACTAGACATTGATATTTGGTTGATTTTGAGTTGGACGTTAGACACTGACGTCGACCTTACGTTGGGTTCTGACGTCAACCTGATTTTCATTTCCAAACAAAATGCAACGTCCCCACGATGATGGCCTACAACGTCAATCTGACATCATGTTGATGTCCTGTGCCTGCTGACAAGTCTCTGGACAGCAGTTGATATTACTAATAAATATTAATAATAATAATATTAAAAAAGGTGCAAAACTGCATTTGTTTCAACTAAAATAATGAAATAAGACTTTCTCCAGAATATGAAGAACTAAATAATATGCCCTTGCTCTGTATATTTGAAAAAGAATAATAAATTCAGAGAAGGGCTAATATTTTTGCCTTCAACTCTATATAATGTACAGCATGACATATAGATACAGGGTAACTTACTTCTTACCCTTGCTGTATATATTTGGATAAGTAAATAATATCTCTATAGTCAAAATTGAATTGAGCGATTAAAATAATGTCACTGAAACTAAAGTAATAATATTATAAATAAATTATTTCGCATTGACTGAATTTTTTGTCTTTATTAGACTCCTCTGTGGCCTTTAAAGAAGATCTCCAGCTCAGCACATCTCTGGATCTCAGCACTTACACAGAAGAACAAGACCCTCATCCAAGTGATGAGGCTTCTGTCGATGCTGCTGAGGAGGAGGAGATAGAGGAAGTGGAGGAGAAGGAGATGGAGAAAGTGGAGGAAAAGGAGATGGAGAAAGTGGAGGAGAAGAAAGAGATGGAGAAAGTGAAGGAGAAGAAAGAGATGGAGAAAGTGGAGGAGAAGAAGAAGATTGAGAAAGTGGAGAAGGAGGAGAGCAAGAAGTGGTGGAAAAGATTCTTCAGAGCTCAGAAGAGCAGCTCAAAGCAAGAGCAGCAGGAGAGTGAAGCTCCTAAAGCTGAAGAACAGAAGAAGGCAGCTCCTGAACAGCAGAAGTGTGAAGCTTATCAACCAGTAAAACATCAAGCTCCATTTGGTATCCACTCCATACGGATACCAAGATGCAGTGATGGTAAATGACCTGATCATGTTCATTATTCATGTTCATTATTCAATTATTCATTGATCATGTTCATTCATTAGTTTAATATAGTTCTTTAGAGCTCTGTATATGAGAAAGATATCTGATTTATACATTGAAAAAAAAGATTCATTGGATTTACTAAATGTTTTTAAGGTAACTGGTTGCAAACAATGTATATGGGCTGAATTTAAACAAATTAAATTTAGTAATGTTCAACTTAATTTGTTTAAATTCAGCCAATATAAATTGTTTGCAACCAGTTACCTTGAAAAAAATTGAGTAAATCCAATGAATCTTTTTTTTCAATGTACCCAGACTTCTTTTAAAGGGATAGTTCACCCAAAGATGATCATTTACTCACCCTGAAGTAGTTCCGTACTTTTATGAGTTTATACCTTCGAAAGAAGATATTTTGAAAAATGTTAGAAACATGTAACCATTGACGTCCATAGTAGGAAATACAAACACTATGGAAGTTACAGGTGTCTAACATTTTTCGAGATATCTTCTTTTATGTTCAACAGAAGAAAAGAAACTCAAACAGGTTTGTGACAAGTGAAGAGTGAGTAAATGATGACAGAATGGTCAGTTTTTGGGTGAACTATCCCTTTAAGGAATCAACAGGTAGAAGGCATTGTAAGGATTGTTTATAATGACTGTAAATGTTATTTAATGACTAATGTGTTGTTTTTTTTGGTGATGTTCACTCAATAATGAATTTATATGAAGTTAAAAAAAGCATGAGAACACTGTTCAAGCAAGGCCATGACAAAATCTAAAAAATGATTTTATATAGCAGGCAGCAAGCATATATCCTGATTAAAACACACTGTAGGTTTTTTAATTGTATTTTTTTAGTGCATAGATCATTTTACCATTACAAATGCATAATACAATGCATTTGTGCAAACCTCTAAATATATCAAGATGCAAAGACTAATTTTAACATAAAAGTACTTTGCATTTGGCCTATATATATATATTTAGTACTGACATAACAGATATCCATCAGAGCCCACTGACACATCTTCCTCTTTTAAAGAGAAATGTTCAAATATCTGAAACGTCCCATTAACTGCATTTGTTTGATCTGTTTTCAGACTACATCTTCAGTCAATATCAGCTTGGTAGAGAACTGGGAGTAGGTGGATTTGGTGTGGTGTATGAAGCGAAGCGTTTGGAGGACAACCTCAAAGTAAGTAAAACAAAAAATCTGTTGAAAAACTGTTGTTGCTTTGTCTCATCCTGATCCTTTTTGTTGTGCTTCGCAATCAGTCTATTCAGATTGAACGCTCTGAAAAATGTAACATCTACACACAAGCTAATGTTTGTGATTTGTTGATTAGGTGGCAGTGAAATATGTCGACAAGGAAGACGACGACTGGGAAATATATTATGTAAGTATGATGCACTTTATGTTTTCACCTCTTGCACTGTAAAAAGCGATTCATTACTTCAAATAAGTGAGTAAATCTGTTGCCTTTAAAGCAACAAGTTGATTTTACTTTAAAAAAATCAGTAAACCCATTGACTTAACTTTTATAATTATGTACATAGTCAACGAGTTTCCTCTTTTTTTAATTTTAAGTAAGGTCAACTAATCTCTTTTTACAGTGTGTTAACATCTCATATAACACAACAATACAAACTTATTTGAAAAACAACTTACATCTTAGAATAATAATGAAACAATGGTCTATCTTTTAGCATCCAGAGAGAAGGAAACTTCCACTGGAGATCGTCCTCACGCTGATGGCGAATAAAGGGGGCAGTCAGCCGGAGATCATCCAGCTGCTGGACTGGAAGGATTACAGTGACCATTTCGTCATGATCTTCGAGTATCCCACCCCGTGTCAGGATCTGGAGGATTTCGTGGAGGATCGTGGTGGTAAAATCAGTGAGCGTTTGGCTAGGATAGTTATGAGGCAGGTGATTCAGGCTGTGCTCGTGTGCTGCCAGCGCAATGTTTTTCATCGCGACATCAAACTCTCCAACCTCCTCATCAACACCAGGACACTCGGGGTCAAACTAATTGACTTTGGGTGCGGCGACATTTTGAGGGACTCCTACTACAGGTCCTACAGTGGTATGTATGTACAGTACATCATTATCTGTAGTTTAGAGGGATAGTTTAAGCACAAATGAAATCTGCTCACTGTTTACTCACCCTCAAGTGGTTCCAAATCTTTACCGGTTTCTTTCTTCTATAGTAGATATTTTGAAGAAAGTTTAAAACCTGTAACCATTAACATCCATAGTAGGAAAAACAAATACTATGGAAGTCAATGGTTACAGGTTTCAAGCTTTCTTGAAAATATGTGTTAGTAAATGAGTTTTCAGTTTCTGGTGTACTATCCCAGCAGGCTTAAAGACAAGCCGACGTCAGACGTTGCATTTTGGTCAATTTCCAATGTAACCTTAAAATAACCAAATATTAATGTCTAATGATGTTACAGCTTGACGTTGTGTGGACGTTACCACTATGACGTCTATCAGATGTTGGATTTTGGTTGCCATACTTGATGAATAGATGTCAGTATTTGACGTCAATATGATGTTGGTTTAAGATGTTGGCTCAATGTTGGATTTTGGTCACTTACCAACACAACCTAAAAACAACCAAATATCAATGTCGTTGTTGGACGTCAAAATAACGTACATTGAATTTTGTTCACCCGACATCACAACCTAAATCTAACCTAATGTTAATGTCTTATGATGTTGTGTGCCTGCTGGGATACCATTAAACTTAATAGTAATGATTATTATTTATTCCAGTACACAATTTTTTGTTTTATTTGGACAAAGACTGTTATGAATCCAATAATGATTTCAATTATTTCTAGTATTTGAATGCATACAGTAATACTGCAGCAATGCTAACTTGGCTAACTCCCCCAAAAATCTTTTTTTTTCAGGCACAATAATGTATGTTCCTCCCGAGTACCTCTTCCGTGGGGAATACCACGCCAATCCTGCAACAGTGTGGTCTTTGGGGATTCTGCTGTTCAGAATGGTGAGCGGAAGATATCCGTTCATCTTCACTCTGCTGTGGATCAGGTGGAAAATCTGGCGCAAAAAACACCTGTCAAAGGGTAAGATCATTACCTCAAACAAGAAGCCATACTGAAGTCATAATACATAGAAGATTTAAATAAAGATGGAAACATTGAATATTAAGGTTTACTGTGAAGCTTACTGTTTTCATCAAACGCCCCTCTTGTCTTTCATTCACAGAACTGCTCCAACTTCTCCACGTTCTCCTTGAGATAAACCCAGACAAACGGATTGATTTGAAGGACATCCTTTCCCACCGCTGGTTTACGGTACTGAACTTAACAGCATCTCAACAATAATTCATACATTCGTTGAATGTTCTACCATATTAAATGTGTTTAAACGTATTCATTTGTGTTTTGCTTCAGGAAAGCGAATAAGACCAATCCAGAAGTAGAGTTTCTCTTCAGATTTACATCTTTTGGGCTGAATAAGCAACATCTTGCTACTTCCACAGCACTTCCACTTTTTTAAACAGCGCTTATGCTGGTTAAGCCATTTATTTATTGATCTTTTTTTACTTTTCTGTAATATATGTAATTTATTGTCTTGTAATATGTCTCCATGTTATGCTTGTCCAAGTCAAATGTAATAAATGAAAAAAAAAACTTCATTGTGTAATAATGATAGTTATTATCAGATATTATCAAATAATGAGTGTTAAAGTGTGCATAGTACATCCAAAAATGAAAAATCAGTCTTTAATTTCTCACCCTGTTTCTGTTCCAAACCTGTAAGACCTTTGTTCATCTGTGAAACACCCATTAATGTATTTCCGAGATGAAATCCGAGAGCTCTCCATAGACGGAAATGATCCTGAAACGATCAAAACCCAGAAAGTTACCAAGAAAAATCATCAAAACAGTCCAGGAGTCATTTGTGATTCAATTGTAATTTTCTGAAGCTACTAGAAAACTTTTGTGCGCACAAAAATAGTGTTTATTTCCTCTACAATAATAACTAAACTAAAATGGAGCCAAACTAGGGCTGTAAAAAACGGGTCTGATTCATTACATTTGCATAGAAACTAGGGCTGCACAATACATCGTTTCAGCTTCGACATCGCAATGCGTGCATCAACAATAGTCACATCGCAGGATCTGCACTGTTGAGTGGGAGTTGACCTGGAGCTACAGAACACATGTGATTTGTAGAGTCTCTGCTGAGTTTAACCATAATAGAGTGAAACGTATCATTAACATGTGTAACAAAAGGCCTGTGACGCAGCATTTCAGAGTTTAAAACATTTGGGCTCGAAAAATGATGATGTTTGGAGGTGTAATAGGAAAAACCTCTTAATTTTGACTTAATTTGACTCTTAAATTTGACTTGCTCTAAGAATTTATTTTAGGACTAGAAATGAGACAAAGCAAAAGTAAGAAAAGCATTTTTTGCATTATGCAATGTCTATACCTGAATACTGTTAGACTCCTCAGAAAACCATCAAATAGAGCTATTCAAACCATCTTGTGAAACTGTATATCGCGATATTTATCGCAGAAAAATAAAATATCGCAATATCAGATTTTACCAATATCGTGCAACCTAATAGATATCTTCTGAAAAGTGAACATACACCAGAATATCTATTTATTTATTTATTAATGAGTATGGCTCATGTTGTTCAATTAAGTCAATATATACATTAGATATGTTTAGTTAGAGTTACTGCGCACATATAACTTTAGCATGGGAAGTGCTTTTAATTACATTCTTGCTAGTTTGGAACAACATGGGCGAATAATTAATGACAGAATTTGTGGTTGAGCTATAAAGTCCAGTGCTTATTTATGTCATTTTTGTAATTGACATATTACTTATGTTAAACATACTGTGTATATTGTGTATATTACACTAATAAACTGTTTAAAAAAATTACTTTGTCATTGTTTATTTGCCGTTCTCTTACATGCTTAATTAAATGTATTTATTTGAGTAGTCAACACTGAAAGTGGAAAAAAGAGACTAGAACAAGAACGGGTATCGTTCAATACACATTCTGGATTTGGGATAATTTTACATTTCAAGAGTTCACATTTAGATATTGTTTGATACTAATTGCAGGTTTGGCATGCTGTCCCGGGAGAGAACCCTGAGCTCAGAGATAATTGAGCCCAGGGCTCCCGCCTGGTCACTTAGCAAGTAAGAGGGTCCGAGATCAGGTAGTTCTTGAAAGCTCCCCCTGGTAAAGGAAAAGGGGGAGATTATTATTATTATTATACTATTTTTGCAAAGAATTTTGTAAAAGCAAAATCAAAAGAAAATCGGAAAAAAAAGATAAAAAAAAACAACTATGGATTTATACTGAATATAATTTTGAGAGTATAGGAAAACTGAAAACTTAATAAATAACTTTAATATTTATGGTTCACAATGCAAGCTACAATAGGTCTTTAATATCAGGTTTGTATGTACATTTTAAGTTACACCAGATGAAACTGCTTTGAGCCCTGCATTTATGCAATATAGATGTATAGGTGTTTCCCAGTGCTGGGTTGTGGCTGGAAGGGCATCCGCTGCGTAAAACATATGCTGGATAAGTTGGCGGTTCATTCCTCTGTGGTGACCCCAGATTAATAAAGGGACTAAGCCGAAAGAAAATGAATGAATGAATGATTTCTTTTATCTTTGCCATGATGACAGTATATAATATTTTACTAGATATTTTTCAAGACACTAGTATTCAGCTTAAAATGACATTTAAAGGCTTAACTAGGTTAATTAGGTAAGTTAGGGTAATTAGGCAAGTCATTGTATAACAGTGGTTTGTTCTGTAGACAATCGGAAAAAAATATTGCTTAAGAGGGCTAATAATGCTGACCTTAAAATGGTTTTAAAAATTTTTTAAACTGCTTTTATTCTAGCCAAAATAAAACAAATAAAACTTTCTCCAGAAGAAAAAATATTATCGGAATTACTGTGAAAAATTCCTTGCTCTGTTAATCATCATTTGGAAAATATTAAAAAATAAATAAATTCACAGGAGGGCGAATAATTTTGACTTCAACTGTATATATAGCCCAGATGAAAAAAGTAATAAAAGTAACTCAAAGTAACTAAGTACCACATTTAGTTACTTTTAAAAAGAAGTAACATAAATTTGTACCTATTACATTTAAAAGTAACATTCCCTGTATTGTAGATGCACAAAGCACAAAGCAGTATGTATGCGTTCTTTTAATGAGTTTTTGTAAGCCAGCGTGAATGTGGTTCCAATTATTATAAAATACCCATATTACTTCCTGTTTTTGTAAATAAGCTCTTATTGAGCTTAAGCACCACAGGCAAAAGCAATTTCCATAATGACCTCTGAACTGCTGTCTTACATCAGTGATTTAGTTCCTGTCTGTCACTTCATTCTGATCGACCCTGCTGCGCAACATGAATTGTGAAATGTTAAGGCGAGGGTTTTTTCCCCAGAGGGATATGTTCATACATAGTGTGTTATAGTTTATTATACAAAACTGTGATTTTTTAGCTGTTCGCAGTATTTTCTAAATTATGAAGTGATAAAGAGAGATTCCAAAAATCTCTTTTTACCTTTATACACTGTAAAAAATATCTGAATTAGTTTTAACAATCTCATTTTTAATCAATCAATTTTTTAAAATCTCATATACGTTACTGGGGGCATGTTTTTTCATATGTGCCATTTCTCGTAATGTGTACATTTCTGGCCGTCTTGACATCTTTCTGGTGCGCGTCCGAGCACTCAAAAAAACATTTTTGCTGCTTGTTCAAACTACTTGTTTGAAATGATTACATTATGACACAACTCTTGAGATATCTTTGGGACAACTTATGTGTTTTATGTTCAATCCACTTAAATTTGTGAAAGAAAAAAGTTTACCTAATTGGTGTGTGTTGGGACCACATGAAGGAATTGTTTTGGAGCAACAGTGAACCCAGCCATTTTTAGATTGTGAGAGATGCCGGTTGGCTTGAATATATCATATTATACAACAGTTCTGTCTGGTTCTCGATTCTGATTGGCTGATAGCCGTGAGATATTAAAGTAATATCAGCACTAAGCCTCTTCACCCTTGTGTATTAATCCACCAACATGAGTGGCAAGCAGAGGACTACAGTTTGACAAATATTGTAGCTGTTGGACAACACTTTTGAGGCTTTTTTAGGCAATAATGTAGTTGTTTAGATTGCAACCATGCAGTTTATTTATAAGTACAGTGCCTATTTTAAATATTCAGCATTTCGGAGATTCAGCATGTTGGCGGCCAGCCTGAGCAGAGCAAAGATGGTTGACGTTCCGCCAGCCTGTGTTGCTTTAAAGCGGTATTCAACTAATTACAATAGAAGGAATGCTATATTAACCAATTGGCTGGGAGTGTTTTTACTGACCATCTGATTCTCCATTGCCCTCGTCTTTAGGCCGCTTGTACAAACTAATCTCCATCATGTTCTCTACAAGTGTTCTTCTAGCAGTTCCCCTCCTCTCTCTCTCTCTCTCTCTGTTTATCACGATCTCTCTCCACCCTCTTCATTCAGGCCACTCATTTAAAGGCTAAACAAACAGGCTGGCCTGGAGACAAAGGCTCTGCTGTTCATACACATGTGATGGAAAACCTCTTCACACTGTTCCTTCATTGAAGTGAAGGAGATGGAGGAGTGGGAGGAGAGTGGAGGAGAAGGGCTGTGATGTCCATTCAGAGATTGTCACCAGTACACAAAAGCCACTACATGACATTCAGGCTAAATCAAGAGTTAATGGACTCCTTTCTCAGGCCTTTACAACACGCTTGGGTGTGTGACACATTGAGAATCTATCAAAACTTCAAGAACGTTTGAATTTTTCATACTTCAATTATAGAGCACTTGAAATAATTAATAATGGTTGGGTTTTGGGTTTTATTTGGTAAACTACTGAAATATATATACAATATATATATACAGGCCCGTGAAATAATTTTGACCCGTAGTTCTTTCCATACACACACACATATATATATAAAAAAAAATTTATGTTACTTTAAATTATTTTAAGAAAGATCCTCAGGTTCATCCAAATTGTTTTTAGTTATACAAAGTTACAACTTATCTTAATATTATTTGTTAGTTTGATCGATGTAGGTTGAGAGATTACTAGAATGTATGATTTGATTCTAATTAACAAAAACAAAAAAAAATAAGGGGGCTGTCGCCTCACAGCAAGAGGGTCGCTGGTTCGAGCCTCGGCTGGGTCAGTTGGCGTTTCTGTGTGGAGTTTGCATGTTCTCCTCGTGTTCGCGTGGGTTTCCTCCGGGTGCTCCGGTTTCCCCCACAAGTCCAAAAACATGTGGTATAGGTGAATTGGGTAGGCTAAAATTGTTCGTAGTGTATGTGTGTGAATGAGTGTGTGTGGATGTTTCCCAGTGATGGGTTGCAGCTGGAAGGGCATCCGCTGCGTAAAACATATGCTGGATAAGTTGGCGGTTCATTCCGCTGTGGCGACCCCTGATTAATAAAGGGACTAAGCCGAAAAGAAAATGAATGAATGAATGAATAACAAAAACAAAAAAAAAATAAGGGGGCTGTCGCCTCACAGCAAGAAGGTCGCTGGTTCGAGCCTCAGCTGAGTCAGTTGGCATTTCTGTGTGGAGTTTGCATGTTCTCCCCGTGTTCGCTTGGGTTTCCTCCAGGTGCTCCGGTCTCCCCCACAGTCCAAAGACATGCGCTATAGGTGAATTGGGTAAGCTAAATTGTCTGTAGTGTTTGTGTGTGAATGAGAGTGTATGGGTGTTTCCCAGTGATGGGCTGGAAGGGCATTCGCTGCGTAAAACATATGTTGGATAAGTTGGTGGTTCATTCCGCTGTGGCGACCCCAGATTAATAAAGGGACTAAGCCGAAAAGAAAATGAATGAATAATGAATGAATGATTAAAATAAGGGCGCAAGATTTAAAATAAAAGATTTTTTATTGGTATTTTGCAAGACCAAACGTAGTAGTATGTAATACAGAATAAGAAAAAATACAGACTGTCTTGGTTTTCTTATTTTGTCACTATGCCCTCAAAATAAAATAAAATTAAATGTATTAATTAAAAACAAACATATCCTCTGAGAAAGAAAAAAAATGAACAAGAATATTGAGCAAGTTTACAAATAAAATAGTAAATAAGAGTAAAAAAAAAAGAAAAAAGAAAAAGATGAAAAGATCTTTTTGAGGAGTCAATATTTCGTTCCAGTTGTTTAGGGAGCAAGAATTTTTTACAGTATATATATATCATTTAAGTAACATTAATTTCAAATGTTAATCAAAGTTTGGTGGATTAACCCTGTTTTTCAATCACAATGAATGAAAACATTAATTATTCTGACCCGTTGTCATTTTCTAACACAAAAATCTATATTTTGATATGAAATAAACAATTTGATGTGCTTAAGGATCAACAATAGGAAATGTAGTCTTTCCTATGTCATTAGTTGAAGCATAGTGATCAAAACAAACATGTAAGCATATAGACTGCATAAATGCACTTCAGTGGAGTCCTCTTCAGTAGATCATCCTTCATCAGTGCCATTTGTATGAAACTGAACTGAATCAGTTTTAATGTAACCAGGTTTACACCAGTATTCTACCAGCACGTCATGATTTTGCGATGCAAAATTTCAGTACGATGCAATCCTGGCTTAACATCCATATTGATCCTGGAACATAATTTTTGTTGGAAAATGTAATTCATACCTATTCCCTACCCCTAAACCCCACCATAACTAAATTATTCCCAAAATCAGAGGGGAATAATAGTTGGATAACACTCATGTAGAAGTGCATAAACCTAACCGTAAGCACAAACTTAACATAAACTGTAAACCTCAATCCCTTAATTCTGATTGGCTGATTGGAATGTCGTTCCAGGATCAACATAGATGTTAATCCAGGAACATGTCCTACTTGGTGAAATCAAGTTAGGGATTCTACCACTACTCTCACTATCTGAAATATTGTTATTTCTCTTTTCTTCATCTATGTTAAGCAGCTTTGACACAATCTACTTGGTAAAAGCGACAGATGTTTAGTATAGCAGATTCGGAGAGGGTCTCAGGCTTCTCCACAGGTCTCCTGTTGTCCTCTGTATCGCAGTCACTGTAGCCCATCATCTATTTGAGACCTTTGACAATCCATCAGATCTCCTAACCGGCCCATCGCTGGATATTAGCATGAGAAGATGTTATAGACAGCAAGCTGGACCTCCAGGGGACTGACTGCAATTTCTGCGCCCTTTGTTTTCTGTTCTCGGGACCAGTCGCCCCTCGGCTCCGATTGCTCCACGCAGGGATGGATGGCATCGGTGTCAAGCATGGTCTTTCAGTGTGCCACTGCCCCCTGCTCGCCGTGCAGCGGGAAAGAGCCGCAGACGGCCAAACAGACATTAGGAGCCCTAGGTAGCGACCTCATTAGCAGATAAAAGCAACCTTTCCCCATGACCTTTGACCCCATGGAGTCTGCCAGTCCTGGCCGGACCGGAGCATGCTGGGATTCCTCTCAGCAGGAACTGTGGGTCGCTCCAAAATTGTTGTTACCACAAAACACGTGTGCGCGCACAAAAATTGGTATTCATAAGGCTCTCTCTCTCGCCCTCCCCAGGGCGGTAATGAGCAGGGTAATGTTTCTGTTTAGCGCACCGCTCGACATGTCAAAAGAGTTTTGTTGTTTTGGACGAGGTTGGGAGAAATCATCTGTTGAACTTATAAGTCATCAGAGTTTTATGGATATCTCATGTATTCAGCGAGGTCGAGGTAAAAAAATCGCATTATTATTTATCATGAAATGTCACCAGCAGGAATGTTCATTTGATTGAATATGTATAGATATCATCGGGATTGGATGCACCTGGTCGGGCAGGGATGAAGATATTAGTGTTGACGTCACTCAGGTCACAGAAAAGATATTTACGGAGAGTACAGTGGAATCAGATGGTCAGATCATGTGGTTTTGATATATGCTAAAAGATCATGTGCCATATTTATAGACTTCAAAGAACTCTTTTAAGCTGTCAGTTTGAAGATGGGAACAGATGACTCCATATTTCAGATTATTACGTTTTAAGGGACTTGATGAAATCATGTGTGTTATATATATATATATATATATAAAGGAGTCAAGGCAGCATGGTGGCGCAGTGGGTAGCACAATCGCCTCACAGCAAGAAGGTCGCTGATTCGAGCCCCGGCTGGGTCAGTTGGCATTTCTGTGTGGAGTTTGCATGTTCTCCCCGTGTTCGCATGGGTTTCCTCCAGGTGCTCCGGTTTCCCCCACAAGTCCAAAAACGTGGTATAGGTGAATTGGGTTGGCTAAATTGTCCGTAGCGTATGTGTGTAAATGAGTGTGTATGGATGTTTCCCAGTGATGGGTTGCAGCTGGAAGGGCATCCGCTGCGTAAAACAAAAGCTGGATAAGTTGGCGGTTCATTCCGCTTTGGCGACCCCTGATGAATAGAGGGACTAAGCCGAAAAGAAAATGAATGAATGAATAAATTAGTCAACATAAAGGGTGTCACGGTGGCGCAGTGGGTAGCACAATCGCCTCACAGCAAGAAGGTTGCTGGTTCGAGCCTCGGCTGGGTCAGTTGGCATTTCTGTGTGGAGTTTGCATGTTCTCCCCGTGTTGGCGTGGGTTTCCTCCGGGTGTTCCGGTTTCCCCCAGAGTTCATAGACATGTGGTATAGGTGAATTGGGTAAGCTAAATTGTCCGTAGTGTATGTGTGTGAATGAGTGTGTATGGATGTTTCCCAGTGATGGGTTGCAGCTGGAAGGGCATCCGCTGCGTAAAACATATGCTGGATAAGTTGGCGGTTCATTCCGCTGTGGCGACCCCAGATTAATAAAGGGACTAAGCCGAAAAGAAAATGAATGAATGAAAGTGTGAATAAATAAAAAACAAAACAAAACACTATAATTTGATTCCCATGTGGATTTACACAAACTGAGAAAGTCAAAAAGTGTCACAATGTACCCTGCTCTCCCCGGCTGTCAACTTTAGAGGATTATTTTGTCATTAATAATTGAAAGCTCTGCCCCTTTACTTCATACTGTAATTAAATCTGCAACAGTTGAGCACAAGTGTCAGAAATTTCCCACTTCATTTTTTTTTCTCACTAAAATAATTCCAATTATTTAAAATGTACCTTTTCTTTATGGGCTTTTCATTGAGAGCATAAGTACATGAAATGGGATAGTTTAGTAGCTAGCATACCATGCTAATAATGCCATCAAAACATGCTAGTGTGACATTTTTTGTTAACACACACACACACACACACACGCACACATGCACTCAAGCTTTCCCGCATGGAAAGAACCTATATGGGGATATATGCATATATATGAAACCTATATGCAGTATATATGCACATATATGATAATATATATGCTGCATATATGTGTAAATATGCGACATATAGGCAAAATTGAGGTGCATGTATACGTACATATACAGGCCTTATAGATCTCCTGTATTGCTTTTTTAAATCCACATATAAGCCCTATGTACATACAAGATATGTCTCCTATATAGCTAATATCTCACTTTGGCAACTGTCATACATGATGCCTAGCTCATATTTTCTATTATCAAGGCAATAACTAAGAACTAACAGAAAAAAAAATGCAAAAAACATATGTATGTGCAAACACTTGAAATTGGTATCACATGTAATTGGCATGTTATGGAATTTAACTATGGCAAATAAGTGAGAGGCGATGGAAAGCTATGATGTCTACACGTTTTCCTGAAACATTTACAAGGTCAATTCTTTCTTGTATGAAGATAGTGGAAAAGAAGGAAATGTATAACAAAATGGTTTGTGGTTTTTTTATTTTGTTTTTTTTCCTGTTCAGTTTTTTTGTCTTATTTTTGTTCTTGTACTATATTTTTTTCTTGTACTATTTAATTGTTCTTAAGTAAATAAAAATTTAAATTTCTATGGGCTTTTATTTATGTTGACTAGCAGCTATGGATTTTAATAATTTTACTAATATATAGGTAAACATATCTGAACATATATGTACCTATATACGTACCTGTATGCTCATATATATGTACACATATATGTGCATATATGTACATATAATATAGGAAAACGGCCTATTTTATATATGTCACATATATTAAAAACCTATATCAAAACCTATATTAAAACATATATGTTTATATAGGATCTTTCCGTGTGGGTTGAGTTTGTAAAATTGGTTTACACATCCCTTGGTATCCTTAAGTATATACTGCTGAGGGAGCTTGCGTGTGTTAGAGATGGCATGTGTGTGTGTGTACTCGTGTATAATGTGTGTGTGTGCGAGGGGTATATCTCGGTCACGCTGCCTGACTTTTATATGCTGTGGCTAACCTCACTCCCCACAGCTGACTGAATATTAAATAAACAGATCCAAGTGGCTGAATTCAGTCGGGTAAGTACTCAAGCAGGCAGGAGGGGTTCGAGTGCGCACACACACACACACGCACACACGAGGCCCCAGGGCCCCTCTGCAGCCTGTCTTATTTTTGGCAGCTGCACTTGAGGGCCTGGGGGGAGGTTTGGCAAAAGGAGGTGGTATGTCGAACTTTCAGACAAAGAGAGAGAGAGACTTGTGGAAAAAAAAGAAGGAGGGAGAAGTGAAAGTAAGAGCGAGGGATGACAGCTGAGAGGGAGGGGAGCAGAAATCACTGTGTTTATTGCTCTGGAATGAAAATCAGGAACAGCGGCGGACAGAAAACACCGGGATTGTTGTCTAATTTTTCTTGTGGTGAGCAGCGAGTGGCTGAGGGCCGGCTGCTGTCAGTCAGTCAGGCAGTGGAGTAGTTAACTGGTTAGGGTGTCAGGCTGTCTTTGTGTGAGTCTACATTAATCCCCCGTTGTGTTGTCCCCGGGCCCCGCCTCTCATCACCACACCATACAGACGCAGAGAAACATGGGGTCAAAGCACAATTACATGTGTGTTTAACTGTATGCAAGCAGCGCAGAGTTGGATGTGTTCCTGCATCAGCATATTTTGTCGATCCTGAAACATCATTCCTGTCTGGAAATTGAATCCAAACCTAATTCCTACTAAGTTATTTTTAAAATTAGAGGGAAATGACATGAAACTGTACACTGTAAAATGTAAATGAACATTTTACCGTATTTTGTGATTCATGTTTTTGTTTTTCATTTATTTATGCTTTTGAATTGAATTGTGGGACTTTAATCTTTCCTCCAACAATTTTTGATGTTGAAAAGTTTGAAAAAGTGATTTCTTTTAATAGTTTGAAGTGATGTATTGTATGGGTTGGTGTTGTAAATTATGATACAAAAACGTGGTAATAAACTAGCAGTAACTTTTCTCTTATTTTCCAGACTTAATTCTTTATGTATTATTTCTAATTTTGTTTCAAATGACTAAAATGTCAATAAAAGTCACTTTGTTAGATTGCACAGTTGAATTTTTAACATCAAAAGTCGACAGAGCAGAGATAAACATCCCATAATGCAATTCATGACCATAAATAAACAGAAAAAAACCCTGAATCATAAAATACAGAACCTGTTAATTAACAGGATATTTTTTACAGTCTAGATCAGCTAACCCTTATTGTAAACCTGAACTTGATATAAACTGTAAACTTCTAATCTGATAGGATGGTTGGAATGTTCTTTCAAGATCAACAAAGATGTTGGTTCAGGAACATGTTGCTGTTTGTAAAAGAAGATTTTGCCATTGATCTGATCATCCCAGCGGGCACCTTGATGTCAAAAAGACATCAAATTGACATCAAGCCAACACGTCAACAATGCAAATCAATTTGATGTCAAAACCTTGACGTCCATTTGACATCCACACATTGATGCCTATTTAACCACCAAAATAGTGAGACAAAAAGTATTAGAATATATAAAAAAGTTTTATTGATTCTGAAAGCTTCAATTACAAATTACAAATTTAGACTGGATTTAGTATCTCTGCAATGCATGTAAACTATCTTGATGTCAAAACTACATCAAATTGACATCTAACATTGCCCAGCAGGCACACAACGTCATAAGACGTTAATATTAGGTAAGATGTAGGTCGTGACGTCAGGTGACCAAAATTCAATGTCTAGCCAGCGTCTAAGGACAACGTTATTTTGATGTCCAATAACGAAATCAAATGACATTGATATTTGGTTGATTTTAGGTTGTGTTGGAAAGTGACCAAAATCCAATATTGAAACAACATCTTAAACCAACGTCATATTGACATCAAATACTGACATGTATTCGTCAGGTATTGCAACCAAAATCCAACATCTGATAGACGTCATAGTGGTAATGTCCACACAACATTAAGCTATAACATCATTAGACGTTGATATTTGGTTGATTTTAGGTTGGACGTTGGGCATTGAGTTCTGACGTCAACTCGATTTTCATTTCCAAACAAAATGCAACGTCTCCACAACGCTGGGCTACAACGTCAATCTGACGTCATGTTGATATCCTGTGCCTTCTGTTGTGTTTCATTCTTGCAATGCTTACATTTCAGTACTGTTGAAGATTCAGATTTAATCATGCTCATCAATAAAACACTAGAAAGTCACTTGGTTCACAGCAGACCTCAAACTGAAGGCATAAAATCTGATGCGTAGTTCTTCCTTCTTGCTTTGGACGAAACTGAGAGATTGACATATTTCAAGCATTCGAGCATAGATTCTTTGAATGGTCAAATCTGTGATAAATAACAGTCCAGCGTGCAACAGAGACATAACTCAATTAAATGGCTTCGCAGCAGTCTCCACTATTGCCCAAACAACACCAGAGAAATTTGTGGAAAATGGGTATTGACTTTGTGGTCTGAAATTCCATCCACTGAAGGACTGATTATTGTAGAAAAAGGAAAAACTCAGAAAACAGTGGAAGGGTGTAGAATTTGTCATTCAACATTAAAAAACATTGTAAAATGGGCATTAACCATGAACATAACATGGTATTTTTTTATGTATATTTGTGTTGTCAGTTACTATTAATAACTGTTAATAACGTTGGACTTTTGAATGTTAAATAAATAGAGTCCATTAAATCCATTAAGATCATGAAAATTATCTCCTGATTCAGCAATAAACTTTCTAGTGTACAATAATGTATGTATTTTTGAATTTACTTCTTTAAATAATGATAGACTGATCTGTTCTGATGACAAATCCACTAGAGGGCGCTGTCTGCATTTTTCTGTTTTCATCAATTACTTAGGGTACATTTTGTTGTACGTTTCAGATACACGTCCTTCTTCTACATGTCAACAAGAAGACAGATCTTGATGTACAGATCACCCATTCCAGGGAACCATTGACCTAAACCCAACCATTAGTGTTTTCAAAAGCAAACATAAAAGAAATGTGCACTGTGACCACATAGTTTTACCTTGATTTTACATTGCTTTTATACATTTTATGGAAATGTGCGACTCCAGAGTCAAATCCAACCTTTATTTGTTAATAATATGTCTCTGTAAGGGGCGTCACGATGGCGCAGTGTGTAGCACGTTCGCCTCACAGCAAGAAGGTCGCTGGTTCGAGCCTTGGCTGGGTCAGTTGGCGTTTCTGTGTGGAGTTTGCATGTTCTCCCCGTGTTCGCGTGGGTTTCCTCCGGGTGCTCCGGTTTCCCCCACAAGTCCAAAGACATGCGCTGTAGGTGAATTGGGTAAGCTAAATTGTCCGTAGTGTATGAGTGTGAATGGGTGTGTATGGAAGTTTCCCAGTGATGGGTTGCAGCTGGAAGGGCATCCGCTGCGTAAAACATATGCTGGATAAGTTGGCGGTTCATTCCGCTGTGGCGACCCCAGATTAATAAAGGGACTAAGCCGAAAAGAAAATGAATGAATGAATGAATGTCTCTGTAAGTATCACTGGCGTGAAAAGGAACAAAAGTTGTTAGTGTCATACTTCTTCATAGCATTGATTTGACCAAGAAACGGCAGTCAAACATATGTTAAACTAAGTTTTTACAGTTTCACAAATATGTAGAATGAAGCACATATTTCCAATGAGGCTGTGTTTTAGTGACATTATTTTAAAAAATTGGCTAAAGCATCAAAGTAGCCGGAAGTCATTCATTTTCAATGGGAGCTGGTGGCGAGGAGTGGTGTGGCACGTCTTCGCCGGTGTGGGCGTCGAGGAGAGTTGCAATCAAGTCAACTTTATGGTTATGAGGTATGACGCAGTTCGGCGGCAAGCAATCAGAATGCAGAAGTCCACTGCTTGAGAAGATTCCAGAGAACACAGTCCTGCACTGCAAAAAATTATTTTCTTACTTAGATTTTTTGTCTTGTTTCTATTGGCATATTATTTCTTAAAACAAGACATTATGTTTTGCTTACCTACAAAAAGCTTCTTGATATAAGAATTTTTAGATATTTGGACTAGAAATAAGTAAGCATTTTTTTGCAGTGTGTGTACTTTGGTTCCGACCACAGTTGTTCTCAAGGGTTTGAATATTGCGGTCGTTGGATTTCCAGTTATTTACCATGTTTTCTTACAGGGACATAAATAAAAAAGTTACTGGCAAGTTACTGTTATGCATTAATGTTATATATGTTTTTTTTTTTTAAAGCGGGAACTAACTATAGTATAACGACAGTACAAAACAGTATTGCCGCTTCAGAATATTTCAGACATATGGACATATTGGATAAGTGGAACAAAGACACAGCACACGCAACAACTTGATCTTCCATAGTTAAATGAATTTGATAAAAGGCGCGCAACATTTTTACGTTTAAAAACATGTTTTTTATGCAGGAATGTAAGTGATTTGCTGACATGCCCCTTTAAATACTAGATCAATGTAGCAAATTTTGACGCTCTCACCGCCGTAGCTGTGAAGGCAGACAGCGTTGTCGCCAGAACGAACTTTGACATTCTCGCCACCTTCGGTGTGAATGCACAGTTACTCATTCCCATTTTCATGATGGAAATATATAGGTGTCCAAGCTAAGTGTCTAGCCCAGCCTTAGAATGCTTTTCCAGTTCCGATTTAGAAAGCAATCAGGTTTAAAGGTGTAGAGTCGGGGTGGTGGAGGGATGCTGAAATCGAGAGATAACTGAGGTAGGAGATGCTTGGTTATTTATAGCGGTTGGTCCTTATGCTGATTGGATAACAGAATGATTTGCAATGATTAATTAGCCTTGTTAAGACATTTACAGGCATGGTCCTCCCAAAATTTGTTCATAAAATGGGACAAATAATCAGTATTGAAACAGCAGTGGTTTATTAATATTGGTATATGACAATTAAACCCTGTTGAAGTGAAGTGAAGTGAAGTGAAGTGAAGTGAAGTGTGGCCAAGT